>ML795800.1:242622-265642 GCA_009831015.1 Picea engelmannii
CTTCGAAGTCATCTCACACAGGGCAAATTAGGAGCGTTTCCAGGTTAGTTTGTCATATTAGATTGTTTAATTTCAGTTAATATATTAGATTGTTTAATTTCAGTAAGTTTTATTTCTTTTTCATAAAATATAAAAATCAAAAAATATATCTCTAGCTGTCTTAGGACATAAATCACATGAGTTTTACAGGTTTTATTCAAATCTGCAACTTGTAGATATTGTATATTTGTGAATAAGTTGTAATTCAATTAATAATTAGATATTTAATTGTTAGAGTTAGTGTAATAGTAATTAGTAGATTGTATATAGAATAGTTAGAGTAGTTTATATTTAGTTTTAGTTTATTTAGTAATTTGTTTTCATTAGGTTAGTGTATTAGTTTGTTTTTAGTTAGTTTAGTTTCTTGTATTTAGTTTTAGTTAGTTTGTTTTATTAGTTTTAGTTAGTTTTATTAGTTTTAATTAGTTTTAGTTTGTTTATTTGTTTTAGATAGATTAGTTAGTTTAGGTTAGTTTTTTCTTTGGTTTTCTTAGGACCTTAGAGTGGCCAACGGAGCCGTTAAACCCGTCAGGGTGGTTCATTCCAAATGGCTTGGGTTATTTAGACAACCCCGGACCGGTTCCACTCTCTCAATTGACGGACGAACATTTTCGCCCGTCAACAGTAAGATATATGTGAGGTGAAGTAGATCACACTAGGATCTACAACCTGTGGCCTAATCATTAGATCTACCTTCCCTGATATCTTCTTTTCTCAAAAGCTTACAAAATTGGTTCATACAGCTAAAAAACTTACATATCACCTACGCTCCCGTGTGGTTACAGTCTCCAAAACTTAACTCCAAAGCCTAACCCTCAACAACAACAATAACACTAATAACAACCCACCCTATATGATACTTTTGTATCTATATTTATACATTTCGGTCTCTTCAAACTTTTACAAAATATTACCAAAACCCTAACCCTTCTTACACTAGGTCTTTATCCCATATGCGTGTTGTTCTTCCTCTAGCTGTCACTTTCCTTTGTGCATGTTTTATTGCATGCACGTGTGCTATTCTTTTGCCAGTTGTTACTTCAGTTTTCTGCATGCTTTCTTTCCCACGATCATTCTTCTTTCCCCTTTGGTCTAGTGCCAAAAGGCCCCCAACACTGACATGTGACTCGTCCCGAGTCACCTAATTTCTCTATGCTTCCTTGATCTCCTTGGTGATCGTCTGGAATTGTTCCTACAACTCTGCTGCTTTTGTTATTGCCTGTGTAATTTTCTCCTTGATGGTGTTGACTGTTTGAGCTTCCACTTTCTCGCTCATCAGTCCTATGCATTCTAGTTGAGTCTATGCTATCTGTTTTCTATCTTCTTCTGCACGTGAAAGTACTTCTGCTACCCGTTCTTGCAACGGTTCTATTTGAGCCTGACGCTCATGTTTTTGTGTTTGCGCAGTGATAAGTTTTGCCTGTATCTTCTTCAACTCTTGTGTTCCCTTGACCCGTTTTGGAATTGGCATGGTCTTCTGTCACTGCTTGAGTTCTTGGATCATTGCATTGATCCTCTCCTCCTCCTTGTCCCAGTGTTGGACTTGTGGATCCTCTTCTAGCCTTGTCCAAAGTTGCGCTGCTTTATCTAGCAAGTCGACTGTCATGCTGACCTATTTTTCTACCTCTTATAGTTGCATTGTTGCTTCCTTCTTCCTTTTCTCCTTCACTGCTAGTGGAGTTGTCAATGTAATCTATCTATGGAGAGTCTCGATCTCCTTCTGATACTGATCAATTGCCTGTGAAATTTGGTCGATCTTTTCTATGGATGGGAGTTCATTTCCTTGCACAGTAGTTGGAAGTTTCCCAAAAATTTCTTCCACTCTGCGTTCCATCTCGTTTTTACATTCTTTCTCCTCCTGAGTTTTAGATTTATCCTATGCAAAAACTGTTTCCAACACTTCCCACTTCTTTGTTTCTTGTTGTAGCTCGACTAAGTTTTTATGTGCTTGCGATTACATCTCGTGGTCGATGCTAACCTGTAGTTTGTATAATGCTCTTGATGGCATCCATGTCAAGATCAATTGGATATGATCCAAATCCTTCAGTGGTGTCTGTCCCACAATTTCATTTATTCGCAGCATGCTAGGATTTATGTAGACCATGAAATGTGCATGTGGCATCGGAAGAACTGGGTCACGTTATTCTACCTCCACCCTTTCTATGGTCTATGTGGTCAATTTCTCTATTCTTCTACTTCTACTTGTGATCTGGGCTTCCACAAATTTCCTAAGGAGTTGTCCCATTTCTGTTAGTTCCTTCTGCAATTTATCCTTATGGTGCATGCCATAATCAAAATCCTCTACGAGGCAATCTTGGACCATTCCATAAATAATATCTCCACCATCCTCTATGATTGTGTAGTCCAGTGGTGTTAGTTGTGCCTTTGTTTTCTTGTGCGCACCTGCTTCATGTACTACTGGTTTCTTAGTTCCCCCTGGTTCCTGTGTGACGGGGTTCGATGTGGTTTCCTATGCTCCATCAACTGGTTTTCGTTGTCTATTGGTCGACTGAGTGGTTTTTGTCCTCCCCTTCTAGGTCCTTGGCTTCTCTAAGCCATCTTCTTCCCGAGTTGACTTGGTTTGGCCCGTTCTTCGTTTCTTGGGTACTGAGATTTGTGGAGACTGTGTTTCCATCTGCGCAGCCCCTCCTTCTGCTGTTTTTTCTAGTACGTCTCTGGGTATGGTTTGAATCCTCCATTCATCAGGCCATTCGATGATGATCATGTTGATATCTCCCTCGGTGACGCAGTAGCACATTTGTAGCCACTGTTTATCCAGATTCTGCCTTGGTTGTATCCACATGTCTTGTCGCCTAGTCCAGAAATGGGTGATGCCCCCGTATCGTGCAACAAGCTCTGGTGTTATTCTCCATGCTTGTCTGATGGCTTCCTGCATCTTCTGTAGCTAAGATTTGAATACGATTCCATTCTCCCTCTTATGCTTGTCTAGTGGCTTAGATCTCAAGAAGTGATATCTTGCTTCTCCTCGCTGTGGTGTGGTACAAAAAACAACGTGTTTTGGTTCTTTCCATCCCATGAAATTTGTGAGAGTGATCATCCATGAGTAATGAAATTACGTACTTGCGTCCTGTGCATCTTTGAAGTCTACTTGGAACAATTTTGATAGGTATGGAACCCATCTCATGGAGGTGCCTTCTGCGCATTGATCCGCAACAACAATGACTCCTGCTGGTACTTCGTCTTTGCGGCATTTTCTTAGCAGATTGCAGGATAAGATCTTTGCGCCCAATTGCATCGTGAAATTGTTGATCCGTTTGATTATAATGCCTCTTGTTCCCCTGTTAGTGCCATATTTATTGTTCATCTCTCATGCCAATGTTTTTTCCTTGGACTTATCATCCAAAATCAACATGGGATCCATACCCCGGGTGGGTAGGCCTGTTATCTGCGCGATAAGTTCGACATTTATGGGGCTGGGTTTGTCCATCCATACATCCCCTCCATGCATAACTGCTAATAGTTTCTTGACGCATGCCGATGCAAATTGACCTCTGCCAAAGTGTGGTATCTTCAAAAATCCTAGAATGCTTGTTTTGTCTAGTCCAGTTTCCCATTAGTGTGGTTGAGTGATGGTTTCTCCGATTTGGTTCACAACTATTTTCTGGATAAAGACCTGTGGTGGAAGATCTGGATATTTGGTTTCATCTGCTATGTCATGGTCGGAATACTTGAGCTTCCCGACATGAGCCAATAGCTGCGAGTCCACTTGTACTCCCTCTGGTATGCAAGGTAGCACAATATCTACAACTGGTTTCTTTTGAGGTGAGCTCGATATATGAACTCGGTCCTCTTGCTGTGTTGGCTAGCTCGAAGTTCCAACAACTCCTGGTTGTTCCCCTGTCATCCACTCTGGCCACGCACAGGTAGTTCCAGCAACCTCCTTGGCTGGGTGACCTAAGTCGAGTGCTTGTGTCTTGTCTGGTTTCTCCTCTACTCCCAGATGCTATGTCATTCCGTTCACATCCACGGTTGCTTCAATATGTTCTTGTGGTATTTCCTAGTGGGTTTCTTCTTCTTTGTTATGAGGCTCGTGCACCGTTGCTGGTGTATCCTGTTCCATGGCCTCTGTATGTGGTTTCAGAATATCCTCTATTATTGGTATGGACTCTACTGGGATTTCCTCTGGCAATGAAATTTCATCAATATCGATGATATCTGGTGGCTATTTCTCGTTTTCTTCCAGTGGTCCTCATGACCTAGTCTAAACCCTGGTTGATCTGACTGTCTGGCCTGGTTCTGCAAGCTTTGGTGGTGCCATAATGGTGTCTGTCAAACATTTGTTGAGTTCGAATGGCTTCGATAAGCTCTGTGGTTTCATTCTATTCGTTCTAGCTATTGTTTCTTTTTTTCCGTTCTCCTTTCGTGAATAGACTAACTGCTTCTGTGCTCGTGTGTTGTATGGGCTCGTCATGAAGCTTGTCGAGGATGATTCTTCCATCATGCGATTAATGCACCATAACTATGGGTTCAATGCATCCATGGAGGTTTCATACTTGCCATTATGCCTACTCTGTCGTCTCCAGTTAGCACATTTAATGTGACATCCCATCCGTCCTTTCCTTTCTTTAACTCTTCCCCATGTTGTTCTGTCAGCCTGCTTTTTCCGAATTTACTTTTCCCGCTTGTTTCCTTTTTCAATATTGCTGTTATCGTTTCGCTTGTTGGATTCGTGTTTCATATGCGGCTTGTCCCTCATGCTGTGCGCTTTTTTTTGTTTTTTTATACTGTACGGTGGGTGGTCAACTGTCCTTGTACAGCTTCAATTGGATCCCATTGATCATTCCTCTGAGGTTTGCACCTGCTATATCTATTAACTATACAACTCCTCTGTCTGTGATAGATTTTACCTTGTATGGTCCTAGCCAATGCGTTCTGAGCTTTCCTAGGTGCTGCAACAATTTACTGTTGTAGAGAAATACTGGATCTCCTTCCTTGAATGTCTTCCTCTTGATGTGGTGGTCGTGCCAAACTTTGTCTCTTTCTTTCCATACTTGTTGGTGGAATCCTGCCAAGATTCGGTCTTCCTACATCGACAGTAATTGATTGAGTCTTTCCTATACTGCACCTCGTTCTGTCATGTGTGTGATAGTTGCTACACGTAGGCTGGGTATTAAAAATTCTAACGACACTACTACTTCTTGACCATAGACTAGTTTGAATGGTGTGTGGCATGTCAACTTTTTGCATGTGGTTTTATATTCCCATAACACTGCTGGTACCTTGAGGTCCCAATCGTCCATGTTGACGTTACATATCTTTGTCAAGGCATTCTCTAGAATTTTGTTGAAGGCTTCTACCGTGCCATTTTCTTGTGGATGATACGGTGTGATTGTTTGGTGATGAACTTCAAACTCTTCGAGCATCGCTCAGATGGTGTTGTTTATGAAGTGTGTTCCTTGGTCGCTCATCAAAATTCTTGGGCACCCAAATCTAGTAATTACTTGTTCAAATAGAAAGTGTGCAACTGTCTCTGCGCTGCAATATTTTACTGGTGCGACTTCCGCCAATATTGTTAGGTATTCTATCACAGTGTTAATATATCTCGCCCCTGTTGTTTTGGTTGGTGGGTTAATGGGTCCCATAAAGTCTATCACCCATTTTTCGAATGCCTGAAGTTTCACTTGCCGTCGTAGTGGCATCTCGTCCCTTTTGTTGGGTTTGCCTACCCTTTGACATACATGACATTGTTGACAATACTCTTTCAAGTCTCTGTGGATCACTGGACACCATAATCTTGTGCGTATTACCTTCTGCGTGGTAGATTTTCTTCCATAATTCCCTCCTTCTATTCCTTCATGGGCTTCTACTAAAATTCTTGGTCGTTCGTGGTCTAGTACGTATCTTCGTAAGATGCTATCTATGCCCATATTGTATAGATGTCCTACTATCAATTGATAGTCGTCTTTGTAGAATACCAATTTCTTCTTCTGTGTAGTGGTATATTCTTGCGGCACAGTACCTGTGCTCAAGTACTAGATGATCTCTGCGAAATAATCGTCAGTAATCTATATTGAGAATAGATGTGCATCTGGAAATTTGTCTTCTAAATTCATTGGTTCCTCTCCATTTGTGACCCTCGATAGGTGGTCAAGTCCTGCATTCAATTTTCCTAGTTTAACTATTACCTCAAAGTTGAATTCTTGAAATAGAAATAACCATCGACAGATTCTCCCCCCCAACACTGGCTTGTTGACTAGGTATTTCAGGGTTGAGTGATCTGTAAACATCTTATAGTGTTTTCTCAATAGGTAATGTCTGTATTTCTGTAGTGCATAAACCATAGCTAGGCATTCTCTTTCTGTCGTGTTATAATTATGTTCTGAGTCTGATAAATTTCTTCTTGCGAATGCTATTGGGTGATCCAAGTATCTTGCTCCTGGTTGTGCTAAGATAGCTCCAAGTGCTATCGTTGATGCATCTACATGTACATGGAATGTCTTCTCCCAATATGGAAATACCAATATTGGTGCGGTGACCATCTTTTCCTTCAGGGTATCCAAACTGTGTTGGCACTCATCATTCCATTGATACTTTGTATCCTTCCTTAACAGTTTCTCCATTGGTGTTGTAATCTACGCGTAGCCTTTGAGGAATTTCCTGTAATATCCTTTATGTCCTAGCATTTCTCTTAGTTGGCGGACTGTTTTTGGTGCTGGTAGGTTAACAATGACTACGATTTTAGCCGGATCAACTAGAAAACCTTGCTTGCATATTATGTGTCCCAATAGTATCCCAAATGGTGTTCCAAATATGCATTTCTTGATATTCAGTGATATCTGGCACTGTCTGCATCGTTCTAACATCACTCGTAAAACTTCCACATGGTTTTTAGTAAGCTATACACTGTCCAATCATCCAGGTATACTTCGATGAATTGATGGATGAATTCCTTAAATGTTGCGATGACCACTCTAGAAAATATTGCAAGTGCATTCTTCAGTCGAAACGGCATGACTGTATACTGATAAGATCCATTCTGTCATGAACGTGGTCTTGTGTCTATCCTCCTATGCTATCTTAATCTGATGATATCCTGAGAATCAATCGGTGAATGAGTAGGCTTCATGGCCTCCTACGTTCTCAAATACTCCGTCCGTGAATGGTGTGGGGAATGGGTCATGTAGGCATACATCATTCAACTTCCTAAGGCCGACGCATATTCTGATCCCTCTTCCCTGTTTCTTGTCCTGTACTACCATTGGGCTTATCCATTCTAATTCTTCGACTGGTTCGATGATGTCGACCTCGAGCATCCTGTTGATCTCGTCTTTAACTTTCTGTTTATATATGGGGTTCAATCTATATGGTCATTGTTTAATGGGTCTCGCATTAGGTCTGAGTGGTATCTTCATTTCTCCTAATTCTTTGGCTATGCCTTTCATCTCTGTAAAGGTTGTGGGAAAAAGGTCGTTGTATTCGTGCAACAATTCTATGCTTCTTTATAGTGTCTGTTCATCCTAGTAATCTCCAATGCTAACCATTTTGGGCTGCTCGATGGTCCCTATGTTAACCTTCTTTATCTTGATTGGTGCAGAGATGACCTCTGACTCTAAGGGTGGTCCTTCCACATCTCTCTCGCCTTCGAGTTCTTCGATCTGAATATCACGCAGGTCATATTCATCCAGGGATTCCTCCTGTAAGTGGTAGCATGACAATAGATATTTGACTGTCTTCTTATTCCGCTATTGTACCTCTGTGATAGATTCTACTTACGGTTCTTCAATGAATATGACGTTTCTGATCCATTTCATGGCCACGTCTATGTTGGGGTTCATTTGCTCGAATGAGAAAGTGACTGTAAGGTTCTGTTGGAGTGTCTCTCATGTCTTGGTACCTTTACGCATTTCCTGGTCCATATACCAATTCTCTGGTATGCCCTCTAAAGTATGAATGAAGTGGTGAGACCATTCCTCTGGTGGCGTCATTTTCCACATTGTTTTACACGCCTCCAAGTGTTCTGCTGGTGTGCCTAGTCCATCATATTTCTGTTGTTTGTTAACTGTATGTTCTGCACCGAACCTTATGCGAAGTAATCATTTACATTGGTACCAATATGTGATAGTCTCTTTGTGTGCACCCCACCATCTTGCGAGTGTATCCTTTAGTGCTCAATCTAGTGATAACAATCTCTGGTTTTCTAATACTTAGTCTTCATATTGTGTCAAGAAAGTTTCCAAATCATTTATCCCGTGAAAACTAGGTGGTTCTATGATTTCTGTGCCAATCCACCTTATTGCGCGGTCGTTTCTGGCACACCTTCTCGTGGATACTTCATATAGTCTTTGCTGCCATTTTTCTAACCCGGTGTCTGAGTCTATTGTACATGAAGTAATGCTCCGCCAACTGAGTACCCTGTCTGTAGTTGGTTTTATATAGTCCGCATTGCACGTAGTTGCTCTGTACAACTGGCCGATCTTTTCTAAATCCGGACAAGTGGGTTCTATGAACCTCTCGCTTTCTGATGGGTCGAGTGGGGCTATGACCTTGTAGTCCCCTGATGCAAATGTCATTTTTCTAGTTTTTAAGTTAATTATGGCCTGGTTGTCGAATGCCCAATCCAGACCAAGTAGCACCGGGTAAGGTGTTGTGTTGTCTATTATTTTGATGACTTCAAAGTCTTCCTTAGTGCACACACCATCCAGATCTACCATCACTCCTTTCAGTCTACCTTCCTTCTTGTCGGGCTTCTGTAAATATATCCTTCTCCTTATGCATGTTGAACTACTTCTTGGGGTCAATGTTATTCTTTACCCATTGGTTATGCGCTGGTTCCTGTCGAACTGCGTCATTTCCTGTTTTGTTCCACCTTGAGTGACTATGTTGATGTTCCGTCCGTCATCCCTTGCTTCAGCTAAAATCCACTGAACATTCTGGTTATTTTGATTCCTTTTTTCCTGGATCTTTACAAGTAATGTCGTACATTCCTCTGTATCATGGTTCGATGCACAACAATACATACAAGTCACTGGTGGCAGTGGGCACTCCCGTGCATAATGTCCTAGTTTCTTGAAATTGTGACATGTGATTGGTCCTCTACCGTGTTCAAAACCTCCTCTGGCTCGTCCAGCTCCTCTATAAGCTACACGATCCCCTCGTGGCGTGTTATACTGTGGTCCTTGATTATACTGTATGGTATTGTACTGGGGTTGTGCTGGGTTGTTCTGTGGCTGCGCGTTATTGTACGACTGTGACACAATATTATACTGCTACTGCGTGGTGTTGTATGGGGATGGGGCTTGAGTGAACTATGGTATTGCTATCCCAGTCATCATTTTTTCCTGTACCCTGTATGAGTCTGATGTTCTTTCCCACATCAGCTCCATAGTTCTGTAATCTTTGTCGTCATGGACAACTGACTTGCAAAAGGTGCAATATGAGTTCTTTGGGACTGTTTGGTATTTCTGCATCATCGTGCAGTGGTAAGGGATGTGACCCGGTTTCTTTCATATTTTGCACCATAATCCTCTCTGTGGTAGTGGGGTTGGCATCCATGTCACTATATACTGTGCAAATGTTGGGAATTCATTCTTATGGTGTCCTTCCGTCCCAGAGGTAGTGCACCAAATGACTTCTCATTTGTCCTTATTCTTATTCTGGTTCAGCTGAAATGTTAAGTTCTTCAAATCTTCCTTCAGTTCTTCGATAGTCGGGTCCGTCTGCTGGTACTGATTCTCTTCCAATTGCAAGGCTACCTGCAAAGTCTCTGCTTGTGTATGAAACTTCTGTTGTCGTAATGGATATTTTAAGTGTGGGAGTAGTGAGTTGACAAACAAGTGTCGATGTTGCATATCGGTCATAAGGTATTTTAACTTTCCTTTTAATCCCTTGAATCTTTGATCAATCTCCCATATAGATTCTCCTAGTTTTTGTCTTATTTCAATAATCTCATTCATGTATTGATCCTCTGAGCTCAGCTTCTGGAACTCATTTATCAATAGTTTCTTAATGTCGTCTAGTGTCCTTGTCATTCCGAGAACACTATTTATGTCTAGACTCATGTACTAGTCTAGTTCTCAGTCTCTTAGTGTGATTGCTATCTACGCAAGCTTGGTGTCTTCATCAGTGGTCTTCTTTGCTTCCTAGATCTTTGCGCAAATGAACAGATGCTTCTCAAGGTCTTATAATACTTCTCCTCGAAAATATGGTAATCTGATAGTAGGATCATGTCTTTCCATTCCAAATACTGAGCTAATCCCTCCTCTGCGCGGTGTAGATACTTGACTAAGGTTGCATAAACTAGATCCTCCAGTTGTTTCTCCTTGTGTAGATGTACTTCCTGCTGTCAAACTTCCTCCGAACTTTGCTTGTCTAAACGGTGGTGTTCTCTTTGGTGTAATGGTGGCACATGGGTTTATGGGTTCCACACTGACATTAATATGAATGGGATGGCTGCCTTCTCCTCCTGTTCTTGGGCCTCTTGTTTTCCTCTCATATGTGGCACACAGGATTTTCTCAATCTTCTCCATAGCCCAAAGATCCTCTACCTCTTCCTCATCGCTTTCCAAACCCTCCCTCTTGGCTATGGCTCTCTTCTTGGTATTCACCTTACATTGGTAGGGTGCTCCGCTCTGGGTCGTTCCTGATCACGCCATGATCCACTTAAGCTGGTCATCATCCATCAAGATTGGGTCCAAGGGTTCCTCCTCCTCCTTCTCTTTATTCTGCCCTCCTTCCATTCCTCCTCTCTCTGTCAGTGCTTCCCCTCTTCCCCATGCACGCAGGGAAGTCTAGCTATCTGATTCCATTTTCATTACACCTTTGTTATATAGAAATATCTTGATAGAAGTATGCAGTGATCGAATGTACCTTCCTCTAGGTCCTCGTAGGAACTCTTTCTTGGCTGTGCTGTATGACTTTGCTGTGTCTACAACAAATTCTGTGATAAATCCTGGCACAATACTGTCAAGCCAAAAGTCGACTGCGCGGGTGAATTTGTTGTTCAACTGCTGTAGCTGCTGGATCTGTACTGGAGTCCAATATAGCTGTAAAATCCAGTTCATCGCATGGATATCCTTTAACCTTAATATCCACTCCTGTAGTAGATGCAGAAAATCACAGAAAAAGACTTCGTGTAAATCCATAAATACGTATTTATCTAGGTATTTACACGATGTGATCCTGGGGTTTCTATTATCTTTCTGTGCAAACTCTATCTCTTTAGTTCTCAACCAACCCTCAATTTCTTCTCTTGTGGGGTTCCAAGGTCTCAACATTCCCTTCTAACGGCTCATTTCTCTTTTGTTCCACTCCTTTAGTTCTTATTCATTCTATCTCATCTACTCATTCCTCTCTTGTTCCTCTTAACATGGAAACAAAACCATTTGTTGGTTACTATTTCCCTTCTTGGGTTGTCTGAGTTATTGACCCAGGGTTCATGTCATTCGGGGTTCCAACAAAGCCTCTAAAACTATCGTCCCTACTGGTAATCCATAAGGAAACACAACACCCAGAAGGTACTGCGCAGTCTCACCCGAGATATCTTTAAATGGGTGACTGTAAGACTCAAGTGTTTACAACCTAGGACATAGTAGGGGATAGGGGTTTCTTGATTAAATCTAGGTACAATGAGTTGTAAGGTAAACTACTTATCCCTTGAATTCGCATACATATACTTCATAGTTTCAATTCCAAGAAAGTGTAAACAGATTCATAACAATGTGCTAACTCATTCATCAAGCTTAACCATTAATTGATGAAAGAAAGAAGAGACATGCATACATTCAACATATTACACGAGTATTACCATGGTTCACCCCCTCCTGGGATACATCCACAAATATTTGGCTCTTGGCTCTTTTATTATGGTAGTTCTTCATTCCTGGTGCCACGCGCTTACAATTCTCCACAAAACTGGGTAAGATCTATGTGAGGCAAACTAGATTGCACCAGGCTCTACAGCCTGTGGTCTAATCCTCAGATATACCTTCCCTCATATCTTCTTTGCTCAAAAGCTTACAAAATTAGTTCATACAACTAAAAACATTACATATCGCCTACGTTCCTGCATGGTTACAGTCTCCAAAACTTAACTCCAAAGGCAAACCCTCAACAACAACAATAACACTAACAACAACCCACCCTATATGATACTTTCTTATCTATATTTATACATTTCAGGATCTTCAGCCTTTTACAAAATATTACCAAAACCCTAACCTTTCTTATGTTAGGTCTTTCTCCCATGCACATGTTGTTCTTCCTCCAACTGTCTCTTTCCTTTGTGCACGCTTTCTTGCATGTGCGCATGCTATTCTTTTGCCAGTTGTTACTTCAATTTTCTACATGCTTTCTTTCCCACAATCGTTCTTCTTTCCCCTTCGACCTGGTGCCAACATAGACCATGATAAATGAATGGTACAACCCAATGTATTGATAGCAGTAAAGGGGTACATTCCTTGGGTTGGTAAGTTCGAGAGGAATAAATTTGGAGGAAATTCTAGAAAGTTGTAGGAGAATGCTAGTGGGCTGTGGGATTATATGAGTTATGAGTGGACATTGAGATACACCCTATTTTGTAGATTCCTAGACCTAGATTGGGGGTGACTTGTTGATAAGATATGGAACAACAAGTCTATGTTTGGGTGGTAAATCCATCCCAAACAACTGGTTTCTCAACTATTTTAAAAATATAAGTGTTTTGTCTTCTTTCTGAATTAGTTTATGGGCTTAACTGTTGTGCATTTTACTCCATGTATGAGAATGAATTATATGTTTATTTGATGAATTTTTAGTTGTATTCATGTTGTTTTATCATGATGTAGCTTCATTTAAATAATGGTATCAACAAATGGTTAAATATTTGTGTTTTCCTATAGGTGGTAAGCTACATGATACATTAGCAGATTTTTTATTTTATTTTATTATTTGTGTGTGTGTTCTGCAAGTAATAAACCCGAGTTAGGTTGGGAAATATTATAGATTGGTACCAAAGCTCAAATTGCAACACCAAGCTTGTATGGGCCTAGAATCGTGCAATTTTTGTATAAATTTATTGTTGCAAAGATTCACTTGTGATGGATTTGGGGAAGATTGTTAAACCAGAGTGAGATCCCCAAAATTTAAGAGCAATTCAGGTTTAAATTCCCCTAAAAAATTATAATAGGTGATATGGGGTGTCAATTTGTAATTTGCAGAGATAAATTTTAACTTATAAGGTCAAAATTTATGTTTTAATGGTGGTTAAAGAAGTTGGGATAGTTTGATGGATTGATGGTTGAGAGCGTGCTTGATTTTGAGATCAATGACCTAGAGTCATCCTAGACTGTTGTCAAAAATTTATCAGTATCAGAGTTTGATAAAATTCATGAGTAAATTTATCTTTTAAATAAAATTATCAATTGTCGATGGTCGGGTTGACAAAATCGATGAAGTGTTTTGTTATCCAAAAGAGAAATCATCGATTGTCAATGGTTGGGTCTGAAAAATCGGCGAAGTGTTTCATTCACTAAAGATAAATCACCAGTCGATGAAGTTTGGATCGACAAAATTGTCAAATTATTTCATTCGAGCAAGAGAAATCGTCGATCACCAATGTTCGAGTCAACAAAATTGACAAAGTGTTTCATTTTCCAAAATAAATTGTTGATCGTCGATGAAGGAAAAGAGGAGGATGGTGTGTCATGCCACGTCAATATCCACATGCCATGCCACATCAACATCCACTTTTCATGCCACATCATAATCCATGTGTCAAACAACATCAACCAATTTTCCACATTATCAAAGAAATTACTGATCGTCGATGATTGAGGTTTAGAAAGATTCATGAACATGTTTAGTTCGCCAAGGAAATTTCCGATCACTGATGATTGGGTTTTGAAAAAATTTGTGAAAAAATTTGGTTCATCAAAGAAATCACCAATCATCAATGGAGCCATCAAGGTTTAGAAAAATTCATGAAGAAGTTTGATTTTCCAAGGAAAATTCCCGATCATCGATAAAGTTTCAAATGTTGGTGGATGGACGGTCCAAATTGCTTTCGATTTGGAGATCAACGATTGAGATTAACCCATGGCCTTGGCCAAGTTTAGTGGATTGACGACTAAGATGAAACTCAATTTTGAGATGGAAGGTTCTGATTCTTTAAACTATTACAACAATAAATAAGTTAGTTTTCTATGGAAAATTTCATATTTTGAAGGTCATCAACTTGCAGGGGAATTTTGAGGCCCTAAACAACATTTTCAAGTAGTCGAAATTCAAAGAAAAATGTGCACCTTCTGTTTTCTTAGTATCTACTTACTAATTTGAAAGAAATCGGTAAGATATTTCCAATGATCTATTCCTGGCACAAAACATAGATGATATGAGAAAGTTACAACCGAAACAATACAAGGTATAATTTAAGAACGGGTTTACTTCCATAGGGCATAACTTGTTGCTCAGAAGTCAGTTTGAGGAACATGAGTAGTCTATGGAAAGCTTGTGGACCAAATAATATATCCATGGAACCATATTTGGAATATAGGTAACTGAAATTGTATAATATGGAAGAGAAAACACCTGTAGTAGTGAGGGGTAAAATGATAAAACAATTTAAACTTCTGTAGACCATAACTTTCTAATAAAAATTAAATTTGGGAAATTGAGTACTCAATGGAAAGGTAATGAAAAATAGAATTGTCCTATGCACCCATTTTATTTTTTGAGCAATATAATTTACAGTCAACTCAGAAGAATATGACTGGCGGCTTGAAAGAGAAGAAAATTATGCATTCTTTTTCTAGAGCCATGAATATCCATTTTTGTCTAAAAAGAATTTTATTACATGCACATTTTGTCATGGAGTTAGAGGTACAAGAGGGAATATTTGGTTCCGATATGAGAAATAGATATATGGAGGATGCACAAGGGTCCTACAACCATGAACAAGAAATCATAAGGCTACATGTTAGCATGGTAATTACTGAGATTGTGTCCAATGGAAGAAGAAGCAAGGTGGATATTGTGGTGCTGGTTAAAACTATGAGGAACATACAAAGGGAAGTGTATAGATATAGGGAGGATACTTAAAGGTTGATGAAATATTAGGAAGAGATACTCTAGAGTCTGAATATCTTGAAGAGTTAATTTAATAAAGAATATGGTACAAGGAAAGCAACTAGTGCTAGATAAGTGGCATTATCCAAATCCCATGGTAGAAAGGATGATCAAAGGGATACCATACAATGAATAAGTACAAGAAGGTGTCATAACTCCCAAGATTATTCAACTAGAATATCTTGTGCATGTTCAGGACCAAAGAGCATCCCATGTGTGTCCCTTGTTAGGAGGTAGAGGAGAAGACCCAAGTCATACATTTCACAAGGTGAACTTAGGAAAATCAAGCAACCAACTTTTAATGGAGAGCATAGAAATGGATAAGAGGTTGAATCATGGTTGTTAGAAATGAAGACATATTTCCATTTGCATGATTATTTCTCAAGGGTAGAAACTAGAATTGCAACCTGCCACCTGCACGGAAAAGCATGTAAGGAAATGAGACACACTTCCACGCTAAACCTATCAGAAGAGAGGAATCAATATTTAATCAAGAAAGTAAATTATACATCAATCACACAATACACATATATTTTTACCTTAGAAACCCAAATCGGGAAAACCATCATTCCTTGAGCGTTCTTCTCTCTTGTTGTCTTATTCAATCTAACTAAAATATTACATGTCTAACCTTTGTCCATGCCTAATACACAATTGACATCATACCCTCTTTCTTCCAAAAGAACAACCCTGTAGCCAATTCAACTTACATATACATGACCAACAACCTCTAAATTAAAGACTCTTGGCGATTAGCCTTTCATCATATAAAGATTCAATATTAGGATTTATGGCCTTACAACACACCTCTTTATATGATTTATAGTAGGTAAAACCCTAAATAAATGGTGCCCAAAAATAGTTACATATCCATGAAGATCATTGGCTACAAATCCCGTGAATCTCAAGATTTTTTTATATTCGACCCCAATTCGGATTACCAATCAACCTTCATTCAGTCTTTAGTCGATCGCCACATTCCATCCTATCGACCTCTTGTTGGTTGAACTCTTCAACTTGTTGTTGATGCCTTTACCATGTCAAACTGCCTCGACCTTCGACTTGTAATTTACTCGATTGACTAACCTCGACCTTCGACTTGTAATTTACTCGATTGACTAACCTCGACCTTCAAATTGTTTTCGATCCACCTCATCTTCAAATTTCAGTCGACCCACCTCAAATTTCACTACAAAGAAATAACAATGAAACATTCTCCCACTTTTTGTCTTCTTTGCTAAAACCGAGAGATTCCTGAACTTTCGTTCATAGACCTAGGGAAACAATTCCCATTTCCTCTATGTACCAAGAGAACTTCACAACACTCATAGAATTGGTCAACGAGTCTGCTATGTTTTCAAATGTGTCTACTTTATCCAGTGACACCTTGTTGGTTTCCATCACGTGTCTCATGAAATGATATTGTACATCAATGTGCTTAGTATTTGAATGATAAGCTGGGTTCTTTGCTAGAAATATTTCACTTTGAATGTTGCAACTTATCTGAAAACCTATTCCTGAACACAACCTTTGCATTCATATTTCTTATTTTCGTCCATGAGTGGTTGTCATGTATTCAGGTTTTGTTTTTGACAAGGATACAACCACCTGTCACTTACTCATCTAGTGGATTGCTCCATCGAAAATTTTGAACACATATCCATCGGTTGACCTTCGTCGATCCATATCTCCAGCACATTTGGTGTTAAAAACACCATGTACATTTAATTTACCACTGTCACCTTCGTGTTTTCCTTGGTAGCATATAGCATAATATTTTGTGCCACACAAATACTTGAATAATCTCTTGACAATTGTCCATTGCTCCTTCCCAGGTGTCGATATGTATCTGCTCAACATTCCCACTGCATGGGAAATTTCTGGTTGAGTGCATACTATCACATACATTAGAATACCCACAACACTTTCATAGGGAAGATGTGCCATTTCCTCTATTTATTCCTGTATCTTTTGACACTGTTCAACAATTAGCCTTTCTCCCACAGGAATTGACACCTTCACTAGTTTGCAATCATGCATGTTGAAACATTTCAAAACTATTTCAATATACTTCATCTGGTTCAACTAGAGCTTCCTAGCTGCTCGATCTCTCTTAATAGCCATTCCCAGAATGAATTTACCCACAATGAGATCCTTCATGTCAAATTTGGAGGATATATACTTCTCCTTTATTGCATCCATATTGTTCCCAATTAGAAACATGTCATCGAAATACAAAGCTACATATATGAAACACCCACCTTCTTATTTTGAATATATGCAGTGATCAACTTTGCTTCTTCCTTCCTCAGTTCAAATCACACCATCTCAAGATTATTCTTGATCTGAAAAATTTCTTCAGGATCAGACTTACCTCCGACTTATTTGAAGACCACATCTCAACTGTACACTATTCTCCTTGATGCGGGATCCCATAGCTTATATCCTTTCATTCATTCTTTGTATCCAATGAAAATACATTTGACGACCTTCTTGTCTAGCTTGATCCTCTTTTCCTTGGGAACATGCACAAATGCATCATAGCCAAATAATTTGAGATGTGAAATTGAAGACTTCTTATCCGACCATACCTCATTTGGAGTCGTTTCGACTAACACCGATGAAGGATACATATTCAATAGATATTTTGCAGTGTCAACTACCTCTGCCCATAATTCTTGTGCGAGCCCAACACCACTGAGCATGATCCTTGTCTTTTCCATCAACGTTCTGTTCATTCTCTCTAAAACTCCATTTTGTTGTGTGGTATATGGTGTGGTAGTTTGGCGTGCTATGCCACACTTCTTACATAACTGATCAAATTCTTTTCCACAAAATTCACCACTATTGTTAGTTCTCTTCACCTTAATATTTTCATCTATCTGGTTTTCTACAAGAGATTTAAACTCTTTGAATTTCTCGAAAACCTCTGATTTTTTCCTTAGGAAATATATCCATGTCTTCTTGGAAAAATCATCTATAAAGAAGACATAATACAAGGATCCATCGAGTGAAGGCATTGTAACAGGGTTAAACATATCACTATGAATCAAATCAAGAATCCCATTTTCCCTTGTCGCTCCAAATGGGAACCTCACCTGACTTTGTTTTCCATATATACAATGTTTACAAAATTCAACTTCTAAATTACATTCAAGAAAGCCTTTGACCATATCTTTATTGTGCATAGCTTGTAGTCCTTTTTCTCCAATGTTTCCCATCCTCTTGTGCCATATCATGGTTGGGTCTAATTTATGATTATTTGTCGATTCGGTTTGAATTGACTTATCCCGATTCAATTTGAGTCGATTCAAAGTTGAATCAACTTTAGGAAAAACGATGTTGTTGCATCTAGTTGAGTCGACACTCCCTAGCAACTTGTATAGGGTTTTAATCCGAATTCCTTTCATTAATACCGTCACACCTCTGACCATATAGCATGAATCCTTATAAAATAGAGTATGCATGCCAACATCACTCATATTACTGACAGATATCAGGTTTCTTTCCAAAACCGAAATGTGTATCACACCTAGAAGGGTTCTTTTCCTCCCATCCTGTAGTATCAATCAAACTCTTCCTCATCCTAAAATTCTAGTTGTTGAGTCTTCCCCCAAGAACATGTCATTCCCATCATATCTTTCACACTCCCAGAACCATTCTCTTTATGGTGTCATATGATAGGATGCTCCTAAATTGATCAACCAAACATCTTTATCTGACTGTGTACTAATCGACGCCAAGTACACATCACCTCCCTTATCTCGGGTGGTCTTTCATTTAGTCAAATATTTCTCATTGAATCTGGTACTGACTCTATCTCCCTCGACTTGCAACCCTTTTTTCAATGCCCAACTTAACTGAATTTCAAGCATTTTTTCATTGACTGAACCACAGATTTATATCTACCCTTCAAATTTCTACCGGAGAATATTTCTTTATATCTTTCTATCGATCAACCTCTCACCACTAAAGCATCTTTTGTTGATCCTTCCATGTTCATCCTTCTCATTTCTTGTTTTTGGTCCTCGACCAAGTTTTCAGGAAACGATTGGTCGTGTTTGACCCATTTTGGGACTTCGACAGGCTGGTCGAAGACGAAGCGGAGATCACGGGATCTCGCCCATTTTTACAGGATTTTTGGGATGGTAGGGTTTATGTAACATGTATGGGATGTCATACCATGGGTTTACCCATGTTTAGGCCTTTTTGTAATGTATAAATAAGTGGCTAGGAGATGTAAGTAGAAGTCAAGTTTGAGGTCATGGGCTTAGTGCATGACTAGAGTATGTTAAGACTTGCAGAGCTAAGTGCAAATGATTCTAAGAGACTTTGTGCACAGACTATGTAAGGCTTTGTGGCCTGACCTAATTCAGGGAAGGGGGATTTGGCGAGGTGTGTGCAAATATCTTGTCCCTTGGAGGGGTTGCATCCGTGACTTTTTTCACAGGAGCAGAGGAGTATCAGAATCTTGAAGACTAATAAAGAAGAACAAGAGTTGGTGGACGTAGCCCCACACTGGGGTGAGCCATGTATATCCTGTGTTGATGTGCTTTGTGCAATGTTATTCATGTGGTTTATGTATTTATCTACTTAGTGCACTGATCTTGATGTATGTTAGATAGATGTATGGATGATTAGTGATCTATTGATGGTAAATGAATGCTATATATGATCCAATAACTATGTGTTAAGTGATGAAAAGTACTTGATCTTAGTTTCTATTACATTGTTCTGTATCTAGGGTTCAATCTGTTATGTGAATGGATTTATGAACTAATGCATGGTATTGGATAAATTCTCTATTAAGTGTTGTAATCACAGATCTGTGTCCCAGCTAGGTTGTAGACACTTGAGTCCTACAACCCCCCTGCCTCTACCTCGGGTGAGACTTCATCTGCTTTGCAGGTGTTGCCAAAAGGGTCGGTAGTTAGGGTTTTTTTGGTGCGCTGTTGAAGTGTTGAACACTCGGTCTACCCCTGTGCTAACAAATGGTTCCGTTGTTGGGGATGAAAGTAAGGAGGATCTATAGAATTACTATAAGTTGAATGAGAAGACATGAAAGAGATCACTAAGGAATGGCCAACAAAATTCCTTGTACCAGTGGAGGATGCAGAACTCTCTGACCCCGATATCATCGGAATCCCATTGGTCACCTAGGTCGAACATGATGGACAGAGTAGTGCGAAGAAAAATAAGAAAAAGGATGAAGTCCAAGAAATAGAAAGTGATGAGAAGGACAACACATCAGAGGAAAATGCACCTGACTCACCTTCATGAGGAGGAGGAGAAGAAGTGAACCAAGAGGAAGGAGTGGAAGAAGGAGAAAATAAGGACAAAGACAAATCTACACCAGCGAAGGATCCCCTCACCACAGCAGAAGCATTGTAGAAGAGGAAGGTTTCCCTAGAGAAACCTTCGACAAAGAAGAAGGCTCACGCCAACAAGCCTTAGTCAAAGAATGTTCTCACAGTGGATGACATTGATCTCATCATCACAACTGTAGAAGATGCTTCAGAAGACATCTTGCATAAAACATGGGGTAAAGTAGGAGTTGATGTGTTAGCGCTCTGTAATTTTCCCAAGGTTGTGAGGCATTCACAGAGGCAACATCAAAACCGCTTCGAGTCTTGGATCTATCCCTCCAAGACTCAGAGAGGGATCTCTCTATCTGATATAGCTTTATTTGAAAAGAATATTAGGCTAGCTATGAAGAACATGGGTTGGGTTTTTGAAAATATTTAGATGAGGATGTGGTTGACGAGTTTCTCAGATCACCATTGGGCTATGGGGTCTGTTTATAAGATAATGATCAAATCAGATCTAGAGGTAAATGTATCCACAGGGCAAGATAGTAACAACTGTTGGATCGTCTTGGGTTAAGTGCATATGAATAAGGTGAAAAGGGAGAGATCCACTGCACAGAGGAGCATCTAAGAATTCCTTTGTAAAGTTTCAGATGAATAACATAAAGATTATTGAAAAATTGGCCAAAGAGTATGCATGCATAAATTCTTCTCCATTACTTTTTTCAACAATAAGAAATGAAAATGCTTGAAAGATAGCAGAACGATAACTACAGACAAACAAGGAACACACCACCAACACTACTACACAAGAATCTTTTAAATCCTTTTCTCTATTACTGATTGGTCATTCCAAAATTACAGACAAACCTTTTGAAGTAGCAAGGCCCACAGTCCAGCAAAAAGGGGAAACTTCACACAGGTCGAATCCTCTGTTTGTCTTTTACATGTGTATATAAACAAAAACTCCCTCAGCCTTCTCCTGACTCCATCTCTATCTCTGCTTTCTGAAAATACAAAAGCAGTTACCAAAATCTCGACACCTGTAGGTTGTCTCTAAAACAAACAAAACCGCAAAGCAAAGGAAAGTTAAAATTGGTAACTGCTGCCTGAACATCTGGCATACTGGAGGTTGTTTGAGATTTGTTGGCGAATAGACTCTAACAGCATCAAAACAAATGAATGAAAAAGTCGTTGAATTCTTGAGGTTGTTGGATATTTTCTACCAGTTGGAGGATCAGTTCTCTAACCGCTTCCATGTGTTCCCTGTAAATGAATTCCCTGTCTGCCATAAAAGACGGACCGGTTTTCTGCTAAAAATAGGTCCGAAAAAACATGTTTTTCTCTTCATCAATAACACCTGGGAAAAAACTGAAGGAGGTTATTGGATATGGACATGTGCTGGACAAAAACCTCCTTCGGTTTCACCAAATTCGTCCCCACCTAGCTGTAACAGCTCCTGCAAGATCAGGACTATAACAGAAAAGTGGAAATCTGGAAAAAAGGGCCTCAATGATGGATTCGATTCTCCCTACTTGTAGTGTTGTTGCAAAAATGGAGAGAGGCTTTTATTATTCATCCCATGCTGAGAAAAAACCTCTCTCGTATTTTTAAAATAAGTCTTCATTTTCCCAGAATCCATTTTGAAAGAGGACGTGGTGAAGTAGACAAAAATGACAAAAAATATGAAAAAGTGGTTTTTTTCATGCTGGGTGGTATTCCGGACCCCCCCCCAGGTGGTAAGTGGTTTTAGGGGGGGGGGGGGGTCTTCTAGAATCATGAGCTGACAAGTGTATGGGGAGTGGTTTTAGTAAACTACCATTCTGGACCCCCCCTCTTGTTAAACTCCGGATGGTGAGGGGGGTCCGGAATTTTTAAGGGCCGTAGATTTGTGTTGATGTGATACGGGTTTGATGTATGCGTTGAGGTAGGGGGGTGGGTAGACTTAGGGTAGTTTGGTTTTATGTTTTATGTTTTTAATATAATTTATTATATGTTTTCTTACGTTTTTTTGTATTTTGTTTTTTATGTATTTGTTTTATTATTGTTTTATATATTATATATTATATTTTATGTTATGTGTTACGTTTTTTTTTTGTGTTTTTTAATTTTGTTTTATTATATGTGTTTATTATACTTTGTATTATATTTAATTATTATATTTTGTTTTTTGTTTTTTAATTTGTTTTATATTTTTATATTGTTTTTTAATTAATTTAAATTAATTAAATTCTAACCTAACTACTAACTTAGATTTTTAACTTAATTAATAATTAGTTGATTATTAACTAGTTATTTATTAATTAGTTTAATCCTATCCTAACTATCCTAATATTACTTATTTAATCTAATTAACTTTATTGTTATTTTTGTTCATCCTAAGTCTGATTATTCATGGATGGGTGACGGGCAAGAGGTAGTCAATGGGGCAACAGGACAAGGGAGTGAGGGTGCAGCGTGGATGAAGGATGAAATAGGGTGATGGGGGATTGAGCGAAAAGAATGGAGGGAAGAAAACGGGATCAACCGAGCCAGACTTCGTCATCATGAGAAAAATGCCAAATCAACAGTCGAAGAATCGAGTTGCCTATAATTATAGGACCCCAACATAGGCT
>ML795800.1:278289-299024 GCA_009831015.1 Picea engelmannii
TTGTTCATAACAATATGTTTCCTTTCAAATAGTATCTTCTAGGGTCTTTGGTTCGTCAAATTCAATCTTGTTCTGATAGTCTTTAGGTAGTCCACTGATGAATCGTTGCACCTTTTCCTTTTCCTCTTTTATATAGGGTACATACCTCAACAACTCAAGGAATCTGCTGACATATTCCTCTATGGTGAGTTTCCCTAGCTTGAGTTCATAAAACTCTTTAGTCTTTTCGTCGAAATATTTTTCCGACATATACTTCTTCCTGAAGTATTTCTCAAACTGTTCCCAAGATAGGTCTTCTTCGTGAGTCCCCTTTACATTCTTAAGGTATTCCCACCAAATGGAAGCCTTTCCGTTCAAGTTGAAGGTGGCCACTCGTGCCTTCAAATTTTCTGAGAAGTCATGGACTCTGAAATACTTCTTCAGTCCAAGCAGCCAGGCCTTTGCTTCCTCTCCTTTATTTATTTCACCATCGAAGGAGGGTGTTTTTTCCTTCCTGAATTCTTCGAAGTTATGACCCTTGGAAATCTTTCACTTCTTTCATTTTCTTCGAGAATAGGAACTAGTTCTGTTGCTAGAAGAGCCCTCCGAACCGCTAGCTTCCTTCCTAGAGGAATCGTCCACCACTAATCCTTTACCTCTGGGATGGACCTTTTTCGAGGTGCTCCTCTCAGTGTGGCCACTGATATGACCATGTTTCTGTACCTCGGGTTCGTGCTGCAATTGTCTTTGTAGGTCGGATAAGCTCTGCAGTAAGACTACGCTAATTTTTGTTTGCTTCTCTTGTTCTTTCATCATCCTCTCATTGTCAGCCTTGCAGCTTTGTAATTCGACCATGAGACTCCTCACAGTCTTGGCTAGATTTGGAGGGGTCCCTACTGCCCTCCTTTCTTCAGACTCTTCGTCTCGATTGTGGGAGCCTTTCCCCACCTCTTGGTGAGTCACCATTCTATACATCTGTAATTTCCCGCAGCTGATCATCCGCTTGGGTGAAAAAGACAAACGCTGGTTATTAGTCAATATTTATATTTATTTATAACCAATACACAATTCATATTTTTCACATATACACACACACAATAGGAGTTTTCATTCTTAACTTCATCTTTTGATTAGGAAGGTTAAGACAGGGGGTTACTCATTTTAGGAGTGTTTCAAACGGAGCTTCTGTGCAACTCGTTCATGAGCCCAAGTAGGCCAACTGTTGTAACTACGCTCTAATACCAATTTGCAACACACCCACTACGGAATTCAAAATTTTTTGGCCTTTTTCATCTTTTCTCCACTGAACAAAATTCTTGAATCCCTACGGGACCTAATATAGACCCTACCATCCCTTATCCATACTCATATGATCGACGGCTATGACCACAGGTCTTACCGGAGAGGTTCTCTCAGCTTTTGCGATTTGGAAAAATCGTGATGCATGTATTCCCTTGTTCATCTCAGGGTTTCATCCATTAGAATTTCGTGTTTAGCGAACACGAGAAAAACTGACATTTGGAGATCCCGGGTACCGAAACGCCGAACACCAAAACCATGTGTGCTAGTCCATTTCGGGGCTTCGCCTATTGGGATTCCACGATATGCAAGGACAGGAGGATTTCACATACGGGTCTCCCGAAAGCCGAAACTCCGAAACATCATAACCCGTCCATGCTCTATCATTTCAGGATGTCGCAAGTTAGGATTTCAGGAGTCGTGAGGACAAGAGACTTGCCCCCAGATATCCCGGGTGCCGAAACACCGGAGCATTAAATTCTATTCACGCTATACTCCTTTCGGGGTTTCATACTTCGAGATTTCATGATATGCAATGACAAGAGGATCTTACCCTTAGGTATCCTGGATGCCGAAACACCGAACCACCATATCTCATCTGCACTACTATCATTTCAGGATTTCGTCCATCAAGATTTCGCGATATGCGAGAATCATGAGGTCTCGCACTTGGGTTTTCCAGTAGCCAAAACTCCGAAACACCGAACTATGAAATACACTATACTATTTCGGGATTTTGCAAGTCAGGATTTTGGGGCTTGTGAGTACGAGAAGATTGACCCTTGGGTTTCCCGGTTGCTGAAACACTGAAACACCAAGGCTTACCCACGCTAGACCTTTTCGGGATTTCATACTTCGGGATTTTGCGATGTGCGATGACAAGAGGTCTCGCATATGAGTTTTCCAAGGGCCGAAGTTCCGAAACACCGATATATATATATATCTATCCATGAGGCTAAGTTATTTTTCAGGATTTCCCCAATCGAGGTTTCGGGAGTCGTGAGGACAAGGGTTCTTACCCTATGATCTCCCGGGTGCCGAAAAGCCGAAAATACTTACCGGACGCAATGTGTACTCTACATATGGACAGTCCATGTACTTATCAGGGGTCTTGGGATCGACGGTCCCGATTTCTTCGTTACCTGTGAAGGTTAAAAAGGGGTCAAGACATTAACGCCTGTGTTCCTTCATAAAGTTTAACGATCATAATAGACCTTAGATCTTCCGAAGGGATCTCGTTCCTTCCTTTAGCAAGAGGAAGGGTAACCTGGGTACCGAACTTCCAAAAGGTCCTAACTCAACCACACGTTGTCTTTTCGGGATTTCACGGGTAGGGGTTTCGGGACTCGCGAGTACAAGAAAACTCGCACCTAGATACTCCAGGTGCCGAAGCTCCGAAAACTCTTAATTTACCCCCACGCTAATAATTCAGGATTTTGCAAGTCGGGGTTTCAGGACTTGTGAGTGCAAGGGGACTCGCCCTTGGGTATTTCGACTACCGAAATTTTGAAATGTTGAGGTCTATGAGGACCATTCTCCCTCGTGCAAGATTTTAAGACTTAAACTATAACATCCTCCTTTGGGTCCTCAGGTAATTTACACAAGGTTTTGAAGACCAGACTAGAAGGTCTTCTCGAAGGTAAGGGAGTGGTCTCGAAAGGGTTCCTTCGTGGGGAAATCTATCCAAGGCATCAAGTGGGAAAAACACAGGAACAAATCTCCTTAGAGCAGACTTGAAAATCTGTATTAGTTCAACNATATATATATATATATATATATATATATATAAACATAAGCCATACATGGTCTTTCCAATAAAAACATGCAGCCATCATTTATGATCAAAACACCATGCATACTGTCTTATACTGAAACCATTCATAATTGCACAGACTATGAACATACATGTCAGCATACAAATTTCATGATACAAGATATAACACTTATCATTAAAACACGAGGTGATGCAATTGCTGAGAGGGGTGCTCGTTTCCACTCAACCATAGGCTTAACGAATCCAAACTGATTTACCACTAGCCACCCCTGAGATAGACCACGATGCTGGAGACTCTCTGTCTCTATTCTTCAGCGAATGTTACTCTCCTTCTTCTCTGCTAATGCTCACTCTTTCTTTTGTTCCAGATTTCTTCCGATCTCTTTCCTGTTGTCTCCCCCTCCCGTCCCCTCCCACACCTTTTACCTACCTTTTCTTTCCCGGTGAGGTTGTGTGTGGCACAAATTCCCCCATGGTGGTCAGTTCTGAGGCCTCCATGGATGGGTGGTTCACCCCCATCCCTCATTAACTCATGAGGAGCCTTTTCACCTACCATCCTAGTGAGTAATTCATTTCGGGGCTAGCAAGCCACTCTTGGTTCTCCGAGCTAGTGAAGACCAAATACGATATTGGTTTCGGTGGAAGTTAACGCCACCATTCCAGGTGCCTTCCACCACCTTTCTTCAGCCATCGTGGTCTCTTTGTCAGCACATCCCCCTCTCAACAGTCATATATATATATATATATATATATGTATATATTCATAACATTATTTACATTCATGGACCTTTTACTAAGGTCCATTCAAATCACACATTCACATCTTTGAGTTTGCCATAGTTCTTGGCCAGTATAGTTATTTTTATAGACTAGGGGAAACAGGGTGTTACAATATTTGAATCACAACTTGAAGAGGCAAAGCAACAGGCGACCACCATACAAACACAAATGAAACTGCTGATTACAGTTGAGAAGATGAAGAAGTCATAGGAGAAACGCACATTCCAACAACAGATTACTACCATCCACAGAAAGGTTATGGAAGTGACATAGAGACTTTATCTAGTGCAAGATGAAGCATGCACGCTTTTTGAAGAGATCGAGGGACAAGGCTCATAGCTGGAACAAATTTTCATGATAGTGGTAGAACTCCTGGAAGGTTCTGTCCCCGAGAAATTAATTCAGGAGTTCGCCAAGTAGGAGGCTCTGGCGAAGCAGCAAGTCGAGTCAACTCGAGCTAAGCTCGAGGCATTTGATGCAGAGTTTACCAAATTGGAGTGACTTGGGGTGAGTCACAAGTGAGTGTTGGGGGCCTATTGGCCCTCGACCAAGTTTTGAGGAAATGATTGGTTGTGTTTGACCATTTTTGGGACTTTTACAAGCTGGTCAAAGACGAAGCGCCCAGGCAAAGCGAAGATCATGGGATCTTACCCATTTTATGAGATTTTTAGGCTGTTAAGGTTTATGTAATGGGTATGGGATGTCAGCCCATGGGTTTACCCATGTTTAGGCCTTTTTGTAATGTATAAATAAGTGGCTAGGCGATGTAAATAGAAGTCAAGTTTTAGGTCATGGGCTTAGTGCATGACTAGAGTATGTTAATACTTTCAGAGCTAAGTGAAAGTGATTGTAAGAGACTTTGTTTGCAGACTGTGTAAGGCTTTGTGCCCTGACCTAATTCATGGAAGGAGGATTTGGCAAGGTGTGCGCAAATATCCTGTCCCTTGGAGGGGTTGGCTCTGTGGCTTTGTGCATAGGAGCATAGGAGTATCAGAAGCTTGAAGACTAATAAATAACAATAAGAGTTGGTGGACGTAGCCCCACACTGGGGTGAACCACGTATATCATGTGTTGATGTGCTTTGTGCAATGTTATTCATGTGGTTTATTTATTTATCTTCTTAGTGCACTGATCTTGATGTATGTTAGATATATGTATGGATTCTTAGATATTGATGGTAAATGAATGTTAGATATGATCCAACAACTATGTGTTAAGTGATGAAAAATACTTAATCTTAGTTGCTATTGTGTTGATCTGTATCTAGGGTTTAATCTGCAATGTGAATGGATTTATGAACTAATGCATGGTATTGGATAAATGATTTTTGAAGTGTTGTAATCACAGATCTATGTCCCAGCTAGGTTGTAGACACCTAAGTCTTACAACCCCCTTTGCCTCTACCTTAGGTGAGACTTCATCTTCTTCGTAGGTGTTGCCGAAAAGGTCGGTAGTTATGGTTTTCTTGGTGCGTTGTTGAAGCGTTGAATCCTATGTCTGCCCCTATGCCAACACTTCTGACAATAGAGATGCAACCATGTATTCTAGTGCTAATGTGGTTGTATTACTCCATATAGCCATGACTAAGCTATCCCATGAGTCTAGCAAAGAACATAATAGGCTTAGACACTTGTCCTGCTCAGTGATTTTAATATCCACAGAAGATAAATAGATTATAATGATATTAAATGAATTTAAATGCTTAGTCACCAAACTACCATTAATTATTCTTAGAATATACAATTTATTTCAAAGAAACAACTTGTTTACCAGGGATTTCGACTGGTACAGGATTCCCAACTTGTCCCATAGTTTCTTGGCCGAATCTTCATCTGAGACATTCAACAACACCGAATATGCAAGACAAATTTGAATCGTAATCCTTGCTCTTCTCTTAAGTTTCTCCCATTATTCCATCGACATACCTGTCAGCATGGTACCTAGAAAAATTTCTATCCATTGTTCTCGATCTACAAGGAGATATTCAATTTTAAGATTCCAAAGCTCAAAATTCTAGCCATTGAATTTTTCTATCTCTATTCTCGAACTCCTCGCCATTCTTTAAAGGTTTCTAACTTACAAATCTTACTGTACCTAGGTTTTATCTCTCAGATTCAAGATTGGTAAATCAAGATCTGATACCACAGGTCAAATATTAACTTATCTCTGATACCAAATGTAAGGAAATAACAGACATTTCCACGTTAAACCTAGTAGAAGTTGTTGGATTACTGAGAGGGGGGTGAATCAATAATAGAGAAATTTAATATTTTTTCACCATAAAATGAAAGTGTTATATCAATGTACCATTATCATCCAATAATTGCAGAGTAACTAAACAATGAACAAATGAACAATCATACAGATACACAATACACCAATGGTTTTACGTGGAAACCCAAAGTGACAGAAAACCACATAATTCTTTTTCTTATATGTCTTGAAGAATTACATTCATTGGAAGCACCAACTTCCTTTGTTTTCCAACTGAAACTGGAAGGAGGCTCCAACCCCCTATTTTCTCAGGCTACAACCTGTTGGAAACTCGAACTCCCCAATTCTCTGGCTACAAACAGAAAGAGGCCACAACCCCCTATGATCTCCATCTACAACCACCTTTCCTTGCCCCATCCAACCTCCCTAACATAGAAGTAGAATGATGGAACCAAAGTCACACTATCACTGTGAGATATACCACTATAACAACCTATATCAATAAACCCATAATCAACCTATACCATAAACAAGTGCATCAACCATGCATCAACTTGTACCAAACAACCTATAATCAACATGTACCATAAACAAGTGCATCGACCATGCACCAACCTGTAACTCAACTTGTACCATGAACGAGTGCATCAACCATGAACCAAATATGTACCAATCATGCATCAAATACACATAAACTATGACTCATCAATATGTACCAACATCATCAACTATACACCTCATGTATGTGCCAATCATCAACTACTTGTCTCAACCATGTACCCAACATGTACCTCAACCAAAATCACTCATCAATTTCATCATCCAAATCTAATTTGTAAATCTGTAATAGACCTAGTGTATATGATCACATACCTCCAAACCTTCCTTAACTTTAACAACAAGAGACTCACATTTTCATCAAACTTTACTTTAGTCTCACATGACTAATTTTGGATTAGTCAAAAACCCTAACTTGCAATAATCATAACTATGTACCTATAATGAATAAAGATATGAAAATGGTACACAATGTTCTTCAATGTATTTTATGAAATTCCTCCAGATTTCACTTCTTGGAACCTCTCAAAAAAGGAGTTATAGAAAAAATGACATACCTTATTGAATTCTGGCTTATTCTCGAGAGCGAATTTGTAGAGCATGCCCCTCACGGAATATTTGTTGTATGTATATGAAAATTGCACACAAAATACTATAGACTGTACTCTAACCAATACATTTGGTCTTACTGAATTTGGATATGTTATGAAGAAGTTATGACATTTTTACCCGAAACACCTGTTTTAGACTAGTTTTAGGACTAGCCACAAACCCTATTTTCCACGGTGTGTAGCTCAAAAAATGAAACGACCCAGAAGACGAAATTTGTATCAAAACTAATTAGATATGTTTCGTCAAAGGCATCCCAATTTCATGGTATGAATCATTATATAAAAAATTTATTGCGAAAATGGTGAGATGACCTGTAAATACCATACCTTAGAAAACATCATCAAAAGAATTTATCCTCCCTTGAATTTTGGCCTTCTTTACTTCACCTTCCCTTCAAAATTCAGCTTAGATATCCTTTGGTTACCTCAGTCACATGTAGATATTCAATATTCTCAAGTGTGATTAAAATGAGAGATCCTTTCCTCTTATTTATACTTTCATGTAGCTTCCTCAAGCGGTTACCTTTTAACCATCTTAACCCATTTTCCTTAGTAATTTATTATTAACTTTATTAAATTTATCCATTAAATTTATTATTTAAATATTTTATTTTGTATTCACTTTGACTTATAGTACACTTATCATGATCCAGATTTTTTGAGTAGAACAAAATGAATACAGATTATTAACAGGTGCTTAACACAAAATAACAGAGATACAGTAAAACTAGTTTTCTATTCAATAACAAAATAAGCTGAAAACTGTAAAATCCAGCGGAAACAAGCTTGCAGGAATGGTGGTGGCTTATCTCTGAGAAGAGATGTGACGGTTGTGCTCATTTGCAAGAAAATCATTACAATTAGGCTCTAAAGGCATTTTTACAATAAGCAGGAATGTCAAAAACCCTATACATCCAAAAACCTAACCCTAGGAGATGAAGCACCAAAAGTCATGTGGGCCCCATTTGGGTAAGTTAGTACATTAACTTCTTGGGGTCGTAACTTTTTCATATGATATCCGTTTTAGGTGTATGATAGCCCGTTGGAAAGGTATCATCGAGGAAATTCATTTTAGGCACAATAATTGAAGTAAATTTCATATTGCAAACCTGGTTTCCCAAAAAACATCATTTAGGGCCTCAAAACGACTCTGGAAGTGAAAACTGCTCAAAATAGTAAATTACCAAAATTGTCAGAAAACTGTTTTGAGCTAGTTGGAAAAGGTGGGAAACCATTGATATCCATATGGATCAATCCTCCCTCCTTAGGAAGCAATGGTCTCCATTGCGTTGAGGTCCCCCATCAAATGAGAAAATTTCTGCTAAATTTGGCCCCGGGTGAGCCACTTGCCTTGGTGCAGGAGCTGCCCTGCTTTGACGACTCGATAAAGATGAATTCTTTGATGTCGAATGCCCTTGACCTATTTGTCCAAAATCTGATTATTGGATGCCTGTTGTATGCAGTCGGGGTTGATTTCTGTTGGTGTCAGTTGTTCTGCTACTTCTGAGATGTCCAATAATGGTGGAAAATAAGAGCGAAGGAGATATACGTTGAACATTGGGTGCAGGCCAAGGAAAGGAGGAATCTTGAGCTCAAAAGAATTATCCCCCAGAGCCTTGGTGATAGTGTACGACCCATAACACACTGGGAAAATATTCTAATGGGGTCATGTATGACGTTCTTTCTGCAAGTGCAACCAAACTTTGTCACCCACCTAAAACTTATGTGGCACCTGATGTTGATCATGGCGCTTTTTGTACTTGTTATTAGACTTCTATAGGATATCCTGAACCTATTGGTGGATGTGTTGGATCTGCTCAATGAACTGGGTGGCTTTGTCAACCTCAGTTGGAGCAGGAGATGAGTTGGTCGAGGTGACCACAAGGGGAAGTGAAACATCTATGGGACCCAATGGTTGGAATCCCAACACCACCTGAAAGGGGTTGTGGCTGGTTGAGTTATGCAGGGCTCGGTTGTAGCTATGTTGGACATAGGGAAGGCTATAATCCCATGTGCGGGGGTGCTTTGAATTATACATGTGAAGGATATGAATAATCATTCGATTTACAACCTCGGTTTGGCCATCTGTTTGGGGTTGGAAGAGCATGGATTTGGTGAGCTTGGTGTCTAGTAGTGACCAGAGGATCGACCAAAATGTGCTGAGAAATCAACTATCCTGATCTGAGACAATGGTTTGTGGGATTTCAAAATTTACCTAGACTCATTCAAAGAAGAGCTTGGTAGTGGCCTCTGCTGTGATGTTGTTCTTGCAGGCAACCGGAATCACCATCTTAGAAAAGCGATCAACAACCACAAAAACATAGTCATTTCCCCGCTTTGTGGACGAGAGGCCTGACATGTAGTCCATTGAGATGGATTCCCATGGCCTGTTAGGAGTAGGAAGAGGGGTGTACATGCCCTGTTTCTTAGTGGTCGGTTTGACAATAACACAGGCAGTGCAAGACCTGATATACTTGCTGACCTCATGTTGAAGTTCTGGCCAGTAGAAATGTTTTTGTAGTATCACCACTGTCTTTTAGACACTGAAGTGTCATGCCACACGACTATAGTGGGCTTCCTAGATTAGCTTCGCTCACTCGCTTGATGGAACACAAATATGTCCCAGACAACACAACAACCCATCCTAAAGATGGAAATTATTGACAACTGCATTTGCACCCAACATTTGGTAGGTGGTAGCAAAGTCAGGGTCTGTCTCATAGAGTTGGCACCCTTCGGAGGTCCCATGGCTGCAAGAGTCTAGCACCGTGGTGAGTGTCATGACTGGCAGTTTACTGAGGCAATCAATGGTGCGATTTGTGATTCCTGTTTTATACTTGATGTTGAGGTGGAATTTCCGCAAGTATGTGGACCACTTTTGATGGCTATCATTCTACAATTTTCCTTGTGTCTGCATGAGCTATAGTAGCTTATGATCAGTTTGGATGACTGTCTCCTTCCCAAGAATGTAATGTCTCCACTGGTGGTAGGCTTGCACAATGTAGTACATTTCTTTTTCATAAGTAGGGTACTTACAGATAGTATCTGATAGTGTCTCACTATGATAGGCCATGGGGTGGTTGTGCTGAGTGAGAACGATGCCCATAGCATAGTCTGAAGCATCTGTCTCGATATCAAAGGGATGTTGCAGGTCTGGTAGTGAAAGTACTGGGGTTGAGAACAAGTGTTGCTTCAAATCATCGAACGCTTGTTGTTGGGACCTTCCCCACACAAATTTCGCCTTACCACCACCCCTGTTTATTTGCTTGAGGGCCCATGCAATATGAAAGAATCCCAACACAAACCTATGGTAGAAATTGGCAAGGCCCAAGAAGCTTCGAAGCTCAGTGAGTGTTGTTGGGGCTAGCCATTCATAGATGACTTGGATCTTGGCTAGATTCACATGTATTCTATGCTGATCAATGATTTAGCCTAGGTAATGGACCATGTCCATGTCGAAGGAGAATTTTTCCAGGTTGGAATATAGTTTGTGCTACCGCAGGGTGTGCAAAACCTGTTGAATATGTTGCATGTGTTCGGCCCAAGTCTTGCTGTAAATTAGAATGTCATCCATATACACCACTACAAAATTATTGGTGAATAGTAGCAGGATATTGTCCATCATTCTCATGAAAGTGGCTAGAGAATTTGTCAAACCAAAGGGCATGACCAACCATTCAAAAAGGTCTTCCATTGACTTCAAAGCGGTCTTTCATACATCTGTCTATTCTATCAGGACCTGGTGGTATCCAGACTTTAGATCAATCTTACCGTATTATTTGGCCCCTGTGAGTTGATCAAGGAGGTCGTCGATTCAGGGAATTGGGTACCGGTTTCGTACTTTGATTTTATTCAGAGCCCAATAATCAATACAGAGTCACCAGGTTCCATCTTTCTTCTATACCCGCACGATTGGGCTCTCACAAGGTGATGAGTTGGGACGGATGTGCCCCTTGTGGAGAAGTTCTTGGATCTATCGCTTGATCTCCTCATTCTCTAACAAAGAGTGGCGATAGACTGGCCCATTGGGTAGTGGTGCACCAGGGTTCAGATCGATGGGGTGCTTGACTTGGCAGTGCAAAGGTACCCCTGTAGGTGAGGAGAAGATATATGAGTATTCTTCCACGACCTTATCTACTTGCTTCTGCTGTGTGGAGAGGTCAGCCGCAGCGACCCTGAATGTGGTGGTGATCTTTTTCTTATTCTAAGAGAGAACCATGAAGAAGACAAACTTCCCCGTCTGAGAGATGACCTTCCTGCATTGCTTAACAGAGATAAAGGAAATAGCACTAGCTGGGATTGCCTCGGGTATCTTGTAAAATTTCCTATTCAAAGTAATAATAACACTATGAGGCCTAGACTCATATACAACATGACATTTCCATAAATAAGGTTGGCCCAAAAGAAAATCACAAAATTCGAGAAGATCAACATCACACAATACCTTGTCTTTGAAGGGCTTGATGTCGTATGACAGTCGACACTGTTGGCTAACACAGAGATCGCTTCCTTGGTGGAGCCATCCAATGGTGTAGGGTTGTGGGTGCGGCGTTGTTGGCAGGGCCAACCGCTTGACAACCTCTGTTGAGATGAGGTTCTTGTGGCTACTGCTATCAACGATGAAGTGCAGTGGGGTGCCTTTTACCCACATCTGTGAATGGAAGAGGCCCTCTCCTTCTTCTGGTTCATCTAGTTCACCAGGATGGAGCTTGGTGGTAGTAATAGTGGCACTAGGTTCCACATCAATGATCTGTCTTCTCCTTTCTGGTTTTGTCTCAAAGTTAGAATGCACATCTGATTCAGAGGCTTTCACTTTGGCCACCAACGACTGCTTTGAGCGACAGGTAGTGTTATTCCAAGGGCTCTTGTGGAAGTCACACCACTTCCTGGTATCATTCTTTGTCTTTTTAGTTTCCTTCTTTTCTTGCGGCTTGGACTGGTTGTCCTTATACTATCCATATTTTCTCTGTCCTTTGTTTTGTGGGTTGGGGCCACCCTTTCTTGGCTTTTGTTGTGAGGGGTTCCTAGGCCCAAATATCCACGTCTTTTGTTTGATCTTTTGCTCGATTTTGATGGCATATCTGTAGGCTGTGCCCAAGGTTGAGATGTCCAGAAATTTCATTTCGGTCTGGATGTATCTATGTAGAGAACCGCGATAATTGAGCACCAAATGTCGCTCTGAATCTTTGATACCCAGCTTGGTGCACAAGGTATGGAAGATATTTGTGAAATCTGGCACTATTGGTCTCTTTCTTTCCACAGTGTGGTCCATTTGGTATACAGGTCATCATAACTTCTGACAGGGTAGTATTGTTCCTTAATAGCATCCTTGAAGGATTCCCAGGTGGCCATGACTGAAAATAATGAGGGTTCTGTTGGATTACTGAGAGGGGGGGTAAATTAGTAATAGAGAAATTTAATCCTTTTTAACCATATAATCCAAGTGTTATATTAATGAACCATTATCATCCAATAACTGCAGAGTAAAAAATAAATGAACAAATGAACACACATACACATACACATTAAACCAATGTTTTACATGGAAACCCAAATAGAGAGAAAACCACTGAATAATTTTTCTTATATGTCTTGAAGAATTACATTCATTGGAAGCACCATCTTCCTTTGTTTTCCAGCTGCAACCAGAAGGAGGCTCCAAACCCCTAGTTTCTCAGGATACAACCTGAGGGAAGCTCCAACTCCCCAATTCTATGGCTACAACCAGAAGGAGGCTACAACCCCCTATGTTCTCTAGCTACAACCGAAAGGTGGCTACAACCACCAGTCCTTGCCCCATCCTGCCACCCTGAAGTAGAAGTAGAATGATGGAACCACTATCAACCTGTCACTTTGAGATATATCACTGTAAACCTGTACCAATAAATCTGAACCATGAATCAACCATGCATCAACCTGTACCTCACCCTGTAATCAACCTATACCATAAACAAGTGCATCAACTTTCCTTACTTTCAGGTTAATCCACTTCTAATTTCTCCATTAAATTTATTATTGAAATAATTTATTTTGTATTCACTTTGAATTATAATATAGTTATCACTTCACTTTACTATTTACCTTTTAAAATCTCTTAAACCACTTTGACTACTTTGACCTTTTGGGGCTTCTAGATGACATATGAGGGTCCTCCAACTTCGTAAGGACATAACTCTCAAACTGTGAGGAGTTATGTGAAATTACACATACTACCAGAAATAGAATGACATGTACTATCCATATAGAATAGTATTATTTGAAAAAATATATCATAACTCATACCGTTATCCATCAAACAAACTTGGGTCCATTACCCAAACCTAGGGTCTCCAACTTCTCATGGCCATAACTCTCTAATTGTGAGGAGTTATGTGACGTTCCACATACCACCAGAAATAGAATGAAAAGAAATATCCATATAGGATAGTTTACCTAACAAATTCATTGTCCTTTATCTCATTATTCCATAATTAAGCATGGTTTCTCTTACTCTGAAAAGCGTCTTCCCGTGAGGGCTTTCACCATAAGGGGACCACTTTGGAGTTCATCCATATTTACTTCTTATCAACCATGAAAAGACAATAATGAGTCATCTTTACATCAAAAAATCTTGGGTCCGTTACCCGAACCTTTGTGCTGCGGGGCTTTCTTCAAGGGTTGACATCAATGACAACCAACCTTAATCAACAATCTCCCCCTTTGGCATTGATGGAAACACTCTGATGCAATACTGAAATCATATCACTCATGCTCCCCCTAGAACCATGCCTCTATCCTCTGTGTCTGATAAATTTTCCTCTGTCCTCTGCATTTTATAAATCTGCTCCCCCCGGAACCATGCCTCTGTCCTCTGCATCTGATACATCTCTCCCCCTTTGTCATCAATGGAAAAGGTATCTTTCCATCCGGGGTTGTTCCCCCTGACTGAACTATCCTCTTATGGTGTTTCCTTGTAGACATCTAAGACATATAAGATAAGCATTAAAAAAACATTCATTTTGAAGTAGAAATAACTCCAAGTATTTGGCGAAGATATTCAAAGGCTTCCCGTGGAAGTGGTTTTGTAAAGATGTCTGCCACTTGTTCTTTTGTGCCCACATACTCAACTCTAATGTTCTTTTCTGCAACCTATTCCCATAGAAAGTGATACTTGATTGGAATGTTCTTCGTCTTGGAGTGCATCACTGGGTTTTTTGAGATAATGATGGAACTTGTATTATCACAATATATTGGAATGGCCTCATCATACTCAACCTATATATCTGTCAAAGTTTGTTTCATCCAAAAAACCTGTGTACAACATGTTGTTTTTGCAATATACTCTGCCTCGGCTGTAGATATAAGTATTGATGATTGTTTCTTGCTTAGCCATGATACCAAACACTCACCTAAGTAGAACGATTCTCCATTGGTGCTTCATCGGTCATCAATACAGCCTGCCCAATTTGCATCTGTGTAGGCAATAAGTGATAGATATTTTTCTTTTGGATACCATAATCGAAACTCTTTTGTTCCTTTGAAAGATCTGAAAATCCTCTTTACTGCTAATACATGTGATTCCTTTGGTGCTGCTTGAAATCGTGCCACCTGTCCAACTGCTTGCATTACATCTGGTTTGGATGTTGTCACATTTAGTAGGTTGCCAATCATTGACCTGTATTGCCTCTTATTTGTAGACTTCGAGTGATCATCTTTCCATAACTTACAACCGGTTTGCATGGGAGTGATAATTGGTTTGCAATCTTCCATTCCAAACCTCTTTAGTATTTCTCTGATATACTTGGTTTGAGAAATAAAAATTCCTTGGTTGCTTTGACGTATCCGAAGTCCCAAAAAGAAGGATAGTTCTCCAAGTAACGAAATTTCGAATTCATTCTACATGTCTTTTACAAATTTCTGGCTTAACTTGTCATCATCACTACCAAAAATAATATCATCAACATAAATTTCAATTAATAAAATATTACCTTGACTTACCTTGATGTAAAAGTTGTTGTCTGCACTTCCTTTTCTGAACCCTGCCTGCTACAGATAGTTATCCAGTCTGGAGTACCATGCTCTAGGAGCATGTTTTAGACCATACAAGGCCTTCTTTAATTTACATACATAGTCTGTGTTCTTTGACATCTAAAATCCTTCTGGTTGTTCAATGTAGACTTCTTCTTCAAGCTCCCCATTGAGAAAAACTGATTTTATGTCAATCTGATATACTTTAACATTTTTGGAGCATGCATAGGCTAAAAGTAAATGATTTCTTCCATTCTGGCAACTGGGGAAAATCTCTCTTCAAAGTCAATTCCTTCAATCTGTGCATATTCTTTACATACCAATCTAGCTTTGTTCCTTGTAACCTGTCCATCTTCATTCAATTTATTCCTGAAAACCCATTTTGTGCAGATCACATTCTTATTCTTTGGTCTTGGAACCAATTCCCATGTGTCATTTTTCTCTTTTTGATCCAATTCTTCATCCTTGATGTCTTATTCAAAACAGTTTGGTTCAATTGTAGATAAGAGTGCTAGGTGTGTTTGTTCTAGTGAACGGATTTTTCTTCTAGTCTCAATTCCTGCATCTTTGTTTCCAATAATCTGATCTGAAGGATAATTCTTTTGTACTCGTTTGCTAGGTGTCTTTGAAGATTCTTTTTGAACTTGATCTTATTCTTCTGTCAGATTCTCTTCATCTTCATCCTCCTCTTCTACTTCTTTTTCATCTTCTTCTTCAAAAAATTGTTCCATTGATTTGTTTTCTTCTTCCTTTGATTCTGGTCTGCCTGTTTCATCAAATGTTACGTTGATGATTTTCAAAACTTTGTTCAATCCTAGATTATAACACTTGTATGATTTTATTTTACTTGAGTAACCAACAAGTATTCCTATGTCTACACGAGAGTCAAAATTTCCCATTCTGCCATCTTCTCTTTTGATGTAGCATTTTCTTCCAAAAACTCTGAAGTGCTTCACATTTGCTAGTCTTCCTTTCCATAGCTCGTAGGGAGTTTATCAGTTTTGTTTCTGAGAATTACCCTGTTTTGAATGTGAATTGTTGTATGCACTTCCTGTGTCCAAAATATATCTGTCAATTTGGAATCCATTAGCATTGTTCGAGCCATTTCTTGTACTGTCTTGTTCTTTCTTTCAACAACTCCATTCTGTTGAGGTGTCCTAGCAATGGAGAATTTCTTTTTTATTCCATGACTGCTATAGTAGTCCATAAATTCCTTTGAAGTGAAATCTCCTCCATTATCTGATCTCAAACATTTGATTCTTGAATCCATCCCATTTTCAACCATTTCCTTGTAGATATTGAAGTTTTCAAAAGCTTCTGACTTGTTCTTGAGAAAGCAAACTGCAGTCATTCTTGTATAATCATCAACTAATAACATAAAGTATTTTTTACCTTTTAAGCCCTTTGTTGTAGTTGGTCCAACTAGATCAGTGTGCACAATTTCCAGTGGTCTTGTTGTTGAATATACCTTTGATTTGAACCTGGTCTTTGTTTGCTTTGTTTGTTGACAATGCTTGCATAAAATGTTGGTTGGTTTCGTGATCTGGGGCATTTCTTTGTCTGCTTCTCTTTTGCTGACTTTGACAAGGTTATAAAAATGCATGTGACACATTCTTCTATTCCATAGCCAAGTTTCATCTTCCTTTCCTAGACAACACTTTTCATTTCCAATTTCACTTAACGCATATATGTTGTTTGAAGTTCTTGCAGTTGTACCGACCAATTTCCCTAAACCTTCTTTTCTTATCTCACACTTTTCTGAATCGAAAGTAAGTTTATGACCTTGGTTATACATTTGACTCACACTTAGAAGATTATGTTTCATATCCTCTACCAGTAAAACATTTTGTGCCTTTTCATTCTTGTTCCCAATTTAGACTGTGCCTTCTCTAATGATTTTGGATGAATTATCATTTCCGAAGGAGACTGATCCATTTTTTTCTTTTCGTAATGTAATAAATTTGTCTTTATCACCTGTCATATGTTTTGAACATCCACTGTCAACATACCAACCGTGTTTCTGCTTCTTGGCTTGTAGAGTGACTGTGCAATCTTCATTGTTATACTGATCTTGCTTTCTTATCCATGAAGTTTTCTGAGGTTCTTGTCTGTGACTGTTGTTATTCTGTTGAGGTTCTTTAGGAGGGACTGTCATTCTGCAATCTTTGGCCATGAGTCCAAAATTCTTACATTTGTAACATTCCACTTCAGTGCTCAAACATTCAAACTTGTTGTAACTTCTTCTTTGTGTGTCACTAGTTCCCCTTGAATAATCCCTTTGTGTATAACTCTCAAAGTTGTTATTGTTCCTGTTGTTAGTTATGCAATTCACATCTTTATGTCCAAAATTATTACATGCATAACATAAACCAAAAAATATAGTTTGATACCTGAGAGTTGAAGATATTTTGAAAGGAGGTGCTCTTATGAATCCTTCTTTTTCTTGAGGCCTATCTGTTTGTTGTTGATTATGAAATCTGAATCTTCTTGGCAGAGGAGTGTCCCTGTAATCTTCCTTGTATATCTTCCTATCCTCTTTGATTGTTTCTACATAGCTCTTTGGATTTGTTTCTTGCTCTGTTGTTTTGGAKATTGATCCATTTTCTATCTGATTGTATCCAAGTCTAGACTTGTCAAGATGAGATTTTTGACCRTTGATAATGTCATCCAGAACTTTTGAGCTATTTTACATATTTTTCTTTTGAATATCCTTTGTTAGTGTGACAACCTCTGCTTCCAAGTTTCCAATGATCTTGTCCTTTTCTTCTAGTTTTTCTTTGAGTGCTTCTTCAATTCTTTTATCTTCTTCTATTTGAACCTTCAATTTTGTGATCATTTGTTCTAGTTCTCAAGTGTCCTTTTTCTTGTCTAGTTCTTCTTGTAGTTTCTTGCTTTTCATCTTTTCTCTTCTTATAGCTTCTATGGAACACATTAATTCTTCTCGATAGTCAACTTTTGCCTCTTCAATTTCTTCTTCAACTTCTTCACATTCTTCTTCGGCTTCTTCACATTCTTCTTCAGAGTCTTCTTTGTCAGAGTCTTTTACTGCCATTAATAGAGCTCTTTCCGTCTCACTGTCACTGACTTCATCTTCATTTGATGATGAGATGTCTTCTTTGGTGTATAATCTTTTCTTGCAAAATTTCTTTGTAGTTCTTTTGCCTTTATATGTGTGTTTTCCTTTTGAGTAACCTTCATCATTTCTCTTTCTCTTATGAGAACATTTGTTAGAAAAATGACCAATACCATCACAATTAAAACAAATTAAAGGGAGCTTACCTCTATACCTACCGTTGGTTCCCTTGTTCAGTCTTTTGACGAAGTTGGTCACTTCTTCATCATCTTCTGAGGCATCACTGCTGCTGCTATATTCTTAATGTTTCTTTTTCTTTTTCTTTGATCTTTTGGATGCCTTGAAGGCTGCTTCTTTTACATCTGGATTTTACTGCTCAGTTCTCATTTCATATGCTGTGAAGATTCCATGCAGTTCATCCATTTTTATTGAGTCCAGACCCGATCTTTCTTCTAGTGCTGATATCATAGGGTTGAATCTCATAGGAAGAGATCTTAGTATCTTTTGAACAATTACAGATTCTTCAATTTCTTCTTCCAATCCTATGATTGCATTCACTGTTTCATCGACTCGTAAGAGGTAGGCTGTGATATCTTCATCTTCCTTCATTTTTATTTGTTCGAACTGACCTCTGTAAGTCTGAATCTTTGCTTATTTGACTTTTGTATCTCCATAAATATTTTGAAGCTTTTCCCAAATCTCTTTAGCGGATTTACAATGTGCAACTTTGGTGAATATCGTATCACTGAGACCATTCAAAAGTGAATTTGTGTCTTTGGAATTATTCTCAACGTATTTTACCGCTTTGTCATTTGTTGGTGGAACTGCTGGTGATGTGTATCCATCTAGAATTGATTGCCAAAATTGAAATCCATGTGTTTGTATATATGTCCTCATCCTTATGCTCCAAAAAGCATAATTCTGTCCATCAAACTGTGGTATTCCATTTTTATGTGAGTTGGTACTCTCCATGATCTACCTTTCAGAGGTTAAACTAATTTCTAAAGGAACCTACTCTGATACCAATTGTTGGATTATTGAGAGGGGGGGTGAATCAGTAATAGAGCAGTTTAATCCCTTTTAACCATATAACCCAAGTGTTATATCAATGAAGCATTGTCATCCAATAACTGTAGATTAAATAAGAAATGAACAAATGAACAAACATACACATACACAGTACACCAGTGTTTTACTTGGAAACCCAAATCGGGAGAAAACCACATAATGTTTTTTCTTATATGTCTTGAAGAATTACATTCATTGGAAGCACCGACTTCCTTTGTTTTCCAGCTGCAACTGGAAGGAGGCCCCAACCCCCTAGTTTCTCAGGCTACAACCCAAGGGAAGCTCCAAATCCCCAATTCTCTGGCTACAACCAGAAGGTTGCTACAACCCCCTATGTTCTCCGGCTACAACTAGAAGGTGGCTACAACCACCTGTCCTTGCCCCGTCCAGCCACCCTGAAGTAGAAGTAGAAATATGGAACCATTGTTAACCTGTCACTTTGAGATATAACACTGTAAACCTATACCAATAAGTCTGAACCATGCATCAAATTGTACCTCAATCTGTAATCAAGTTGTACCATAAACAAGTGCATCAACCATGCACCAACTTGTACCAAATAACTTGTAATCAACCTGTACCATAAAAAAGTGCATCCAACAATGTACCAAGTATGTACCAATCATGTTTCAACTACTCATCAACTTTGACTCATCAATATGTACCATCATCATCAACTATACACCTCATGTATGTGCCAACTCATCAACTACTTGTCTCAACCATGTACTCAACATGTACCTCAACCAATAGCCCTCATCCATTTCATCATCCAAATATGATTTGTAGCTCTATAATAGACTTGGTGTATATAATCACATTCCTGCAAACCTTCCTTAACTTCAACAACAAAAGACTAGCATTTTCATCAAACTTTTTTTTAGTCTCACATGCCTAGTTTTGGATTAGTCAACAACCCTAACTTGAAGTAATCATAACTTTATACATGTAATGTATAAATATATAAAATTGATAAACAATGTTATTCAATGTGTTTTATGCAATTCCTCCAGGTGTCACTACTTGTAATCTCTCAGAAAAGGAGTTATAGCAAAAATGGCATACCATGTTGAATTTTGGCTTATTCTAGAGGGTGACCTTGTAGAGAAGGCCTCAGAAAGAATATTTTTTGAATTGATATGATAATGTTACAAAGAATACTAAATACTGTATCCTAACCAACGCATTTGGATTCACTAAATTTGGATCTATTATGAATAAGTTATGATGTTTTTACCCAAAACACTTGTTTTTGACTAGTTTCAGGACTAGCCACAAACCCTATTTTCCATGGAGTGTAACTCCAAAAATACAATGAACCACAAGCTTAATTTTTTACCATAGATACTTGGATATGTGTGCTCAATGGTAT
>ML795800.1:329552-350498 GCA_009831015.1 Picea engelmannii
TATTCAAGAAGAATATGAATTTTGTAGGACAAGTCAATAAGTTCAAAGTTTCATTGGTAGCGAAAGGTTATTCCCAAGTCAAGGGAGTTGAATTTGATGAGATTTTTTTCCCCTGTTGCAAAAATAACTTCCATTAGAGTTCTAATGTATCTGGTGTTAAGTTTTTACTGTTGTTATTAGGTTATTTCCAAATTACATGAGAATTCAATGCATTTACAATACTATAGTATAAAGAGGATCACTGAAAGAAACAAAATCACAAGGTAGGGAACATTTTATCCTGGGAAACCCTCATGGGGGAAAAATCCCAGAAAAAACTTCCTAATTAATAGATTGCCAATACAATGCCAATACTAAGACCAAAAAACCAAAGACAAACCAAGACTAACCATGCGCTTCTCTTCTCCTTCCTCCTGCAACTATGAGATAATCTATTTTGGACATATACTATTGTTCGTGCTGCTTTAGCCCATAACTGCATTTGAATATCTTGATCGTTGATAATAACATTTACTGCTTCCATAATCGTTCTATTCTTTATTTCTACTACACCATTTTGTTGAGGATTATAGGGAGTGGTGAGCTCCATCTTAATCTCGACATCTCTGCAAAATCTTCGAAATTCATTTGAAGTGTACTCTCCTCCATTTTATGACCTGAGTATCTTTATTTTCCTTTTGAAGAGGTTTTCTACCAAGGCTTTGAATTCATTGAAATTTTCAAGTACTTCATCTTTTGAATTCAATAAATAAACCCAAGTCTTATGAGATTAATAATCAATAAAATCTACATAGTATAGATACTCACTTAGAGAGGTTGATGGCATTGGACCGCATATATCTGAGTGGAAAAGTTCCATAACTCCTTCTTCTTTAATGTCTCTCTTTCAAAAAGGATTCTTTATATTCTTTCCTTGTGTACATCCATTGCATAGACCTTCATGATCAACCTTTAGTTCTGGTAAACTTGTAACTACCTTTCTTACATATGGTAAGGATTTGTAGTTGATGTGAGCTAGTCTTCTATGCCAAAGTTCACAAGGACTTTTAATAGAGTGAGTCAAAGATATATCTGAGTGACCCTTAAACTTGTGTAAACCACCTTCTTCTATTCCAGTAACAACTGCATATTCTATAGTTTTTCCTTTAGACCACATAAGAACTTTACCATCTATGAAAGAAACTCTGAAACCTTGCTTATCTAGGGATGAAATAGAAAGTAAGTTCTTTTTCAAACCTAGTACATAGATTACATCCTTCATTCTCATCGGAGTTACTGAATCAAGTTTGCAGGTGGCTTCTCCCATTTCTTTGATAGGGCACTGATAATCAACTCCAAGTGAATCTTTCTAGGGGGGATTAATTTTCTATAAGGCTGGAGAGAATTTTTTTTTTCTGACCTATCATGTGCTTAGAGGCACCACTATCTATGACCCAAGTATCCTCTCCAGGTGTCACAGATCCTGAGAGAGTGGAAAACAAAACATATTCTTCAATCTCTTCTTTAGATAACTTCTTGGGTGGCTCATCGTCTTCAGCTGCATGTGCACAATGTATTTTGTTATTTATCCTCTTTTATTATTCCCTTCTAGCAGGACAATTCTTAGCAATGTGTCCCATCTTATCACAATGATAACATTGGTAGGAGGAGAAATATTTTCCCTTTCTCTGACCCTTATGATATTTTTGGAAACTCTTTGGAGAGTAATAATATTTATGAAAGTGAGTCTCCTTTTGAAAATGGGACTTTACCTTTCCACCCTTACCATGAGAAGCTAGGTATTGATCTTCATCTCTTAATAGGATGGCTTCTCACTTGGCCACTCTTGCTTCTTCTTGAACACATTCTTCCCATAAAATGTCAAATTGGAGTTTCTCTTTTCTTGCACAAATATTTTGGATTAAGTCATCCCAAGGTATTTTGAGACCATTAATATTTGTCATCACGAGTTATTATTCATCTAATTTGTCTCTAATTTCCTGTAACTATTCATTGAATTGAGAAACCCTAGAGAAATAGTCTTGAATTATTTCTCATTTTTGCATCTTTGTATTCTTGAGTTGGGTTCTCAAGTTCATCTTCCGGTTGATGTTCTCTCCTTCATACATTATGGTTAGGGAATCAAACATATCTTTTGGAATATTCTTATAAGACACTTGAGGGATCAAGTGGTATTTAATGGAATATGCAATTATTCTTTTAGCCTTAATCATATCCTTCTTGTACTTCTCTTTGGCTGCATTTTCTTTGGGTTCTGATACATTTTATTTTATGAATTTTGCAAGGTCATTCTCTTCAAGAATGAGTCTGATTTTGTACTTCCATGCACAAAAATTTTCCACACCTTCTAGCTTGTCAACAAGCTTGGTGCTTGTAGACATCTTGACTTGGAGCTATGAAAATGACCATAAAATAAAAGTGCTCAAAAAATGAAACTGAGCTTACCAGGAGATGTGCTTGGATGAGGTGAGTTTGTTGGAGCTAACTGTTTCATAAAATTCCAAGTTATACCCCTTGAAACTTGACCTGTGCAATTATGGACTGGTACTTTTGGCTTTGGTTCTGGTTTCCTAGTTTTTTGGTTTTATAGTACCAGTCAAAACCAGGGTTTTACTTTTCGAAGAATATAGCCACTGAAAAAAAAATTCTCAATCTTCCAAAAGATGCACTAGGGCAGGGCACACTTCCCAAGTTGATTTTGGTAAAAAATTCCTCTTCATTAAAAATTCCTAATTTTATTGTAAGGAAACATTGACGTCTAGATACCCAGTGAAAGATGCTTTATTTCCATGTTAATTTTTTACTGTTGTTATTAGGTTATTTCCAAATTACATGATCATTCAATTCATTTCCAAAACAATAGTATAAATATGATCACTAAAAGAAGAACACTCACAAGGTACATAACATTTTATCCTAGGAAACCCTCATGGGGGAGAAAACCCAAAACAAACTTCCTCAATAATAGATTTCCAATATAATTCCAAGACTAAGATCAAAACACCAAAGACAAACCAAGAATGAGCATGTGCCTCTCTTCTCCTTCCTCCTGTAATTGCAAATGCCTTCAATATATGCGCACTAGATGAGTGAGTGAGTGTGTGTAAATGAGACACCAACCTCCCATATAAATACAAGTGTGAGATGGCGCTATGGTTGTGTCTCTTCACTTGGTTGAGCTAAATTCTCCTAGAAGTGGCTAAAACCAATTTATAATTACTACGGGCCGAATTTACAAATAACACTATAAAAATACAGTTTGAGCAATCCAAAAAAGGGGATTTGATCTTATACAAGACTTGACTTGATCAATCCGCAAAATGGGATTTGATCTATTATATAATAAATAAAATATAATTAGAATATTCTTTGAAGTTACAATATTTCAACATGTGGTTGCAACATTCGATTTGGAGATAGAACAAATGGATGTGAAGACAACATTCCTACGTGGGGACCTAGAAGAAGAAATCTACATGAAACATTCTGAAGGATTTGTAGTAAAGGGAAAGAAAGAATTGGTCTCCAAACTCAAAATATCCCTTTATGGTCTAAAGCAATTTCCAAGGATGTGGCATCAAAAGTTTGACACTTACATCCTTAGTTTGGTATTTTGGGAAGCAAATATGATCACTGCATATATTCTAAGGATGAGGGTGGGAATTTCATATATTTGAATTTGTATGCCAATAACATGACGTTGATTGGAAATTACATGGACACAATAAAAGAGATGAATAAGAATTTATCCTCCAAGTTTGACATGAAGGATCTTGATGTAGCTAACTTCATTATGGGAATGGAGATTAAGAGAGATTGAGCCACTAGAAAGATCTAGTTGATTCATACAAAGTATATTGAAACAATTCTAAAATGATTCAACATGTAGGATTGCAAACCAGTGAAGGTGCTAATTTGAGTGCGAGCAAGGCTTACTGCTGAACAATGTCCAAAGACACAACAAGAGATTGAGGAAATGAAATGTGTTTCCTATGCAAGTGTTTTTGGTAGTCTAATGTATGCGATGGTATACACTCGACCAGACATTTCCCATGTAGTGGGAGTGTTGAGAAGGTACATGTCGACACCTGGAAAGGATCATTGGAAAACTTTCAAGAGAGTATTCAGGTATTTTTGTGGCACAAAGGACTATGCTATATGCTACCAAGGGAAACCTAGAGTTGATAGGGGTAAAGTAAATGTACATGGATTTTTCGATGTCAGCTAGGATGAAGATATGCATCAATGGATGTTGACCAACGAAAATTTATTCAAGATGTTTGGTGGACCAATAAGTTGGATGAGTAAGGGAAAAGTGGTTGTAGCCTTGTCAACAATAGAAACTGAATACATGGCGTCCACTCATGGAAGAAAGGAAGCGGTATGGCTTCAAAGGTTGTGTTTATGAATCGGATTTGAGGAGAAAGATATGAAGGTAAGTTGCGACAATCAAAGTGCAATATTTATGGAAAATAACCATGATTATCATTCAAAGAATAAGAACATTAGTGTACAATATCATTCCGTAAAATATATGGTGGAGAGTAACAAGGTCCCACTAGAGAAAGTAGACACATTAGAAAGCATCACAGACTCATTGACCAAGTCTATGAGTGCTATGAAGTTCTCTTGGTGCAGAGAGGTAATGGGAATTGTTTCCCGAGGTCTGTGAATGAAAGTTTAGGAATGTCTTATTTCAATAAAGAATACAACAAGTTGGGGAATTTTGGGTTGTTATATTCTTTGCGGTGAAATTTGAGTCAAGGTAGATCAATTGACGGTCAAAGGTCGAGGTGGAACGACAACAAGTCAAAGGTCAAGAAAGTCGACCGAAAAAATTTGAAGTCGAAGACATTAGTGACAAAGAAAACCAACAAGACTTCATGTGCAGGCATGATACGACATAATAGAAACCGAATGAAGGTGGAATGGTAACTCGACTTGGAATTCAACTGTAACAGAATCCCGATATTTGTGAGATTTCTAGTGAATGATATGCATAGATCTGTAACCATTTTTGGGCGCCAATATTTAGGGTTTTACTTTTGTAAATTCTATAAAGAGGCACGTTGCAACTATGTAAAGGGTAATGTGATATTTCTAATGGTGTAATGCTAATGCATGGTAAATCGTAGGTTGGTGGTCATTCATATGTAAGCCGATTTGTCTACAGGGTTGTTCTTGCGTAGGAAAGAATGTATAATGTTGATTGTGTCTTAGGTGTGGACCAAGGTTAGACATGTAACATTTTATTCTTATTGAATATGAAAAAAAGAGAGAAATGTGCTCAAACGAATGATGGTTTCTCCTGGTTAAGGGTTCCAAGTTAAAATGTCGGTGTACTATGTGATTTCTTATGTCATTTATGTTCTTGATTAAATTTTTCTTCTCTTCTACTAGGATTAGTGTGGAAGTGTCCTTCATTTCTTGACAATGCATATTCCTAAAAAGGTTCACCGGTTGGTTTTTCTCATACTAAATCTCCCCCTGAATCCAACTATTGATTTGATACAGCGTGCTTGCATTCGATAGTAAGATTGCCTAGTTGCAGTTCCAAAGCTTGTAAGAGTGAGGGATGCTTCCAAATTTATTTGTTTACCCCCCATTCTCCTAAATGGTAGAAATAGTCTGGGGATAAAGGGACATAGGGTAGAATAAAGAAGTATTTATTCTCTTTAAGGTATCTCTTATCAAACATATGATCTTTCATACTTGTTTCTTATTTTCATACTTGTTTAGAGATTTTTTTTCTAGGAAAAGGGAGGTATGATGTAATGATCCCAAGCCAATTTTTTCACTTGAAACCACTAACTACCTCTGTTGTGTATGATGTGTAGGTGACTTATTGAGTTGTCCAGTTATTAAGTGTGTTCATACAAGATTCATCCAACACATGAAAGATCACAATACATTCAAGATATAGAAACACAAGCAAAGATCTAACCTTTTATTATAAGAAGCATGGAACCAATACAATAGAGCGCAGATCTGGAAGAATCTTCAGATGGCCCAATAGATAAGAAACACGAGCTGCTACAAAATTCTCCGCCAATACAAAATAAGCCTACAAAGGATGAATGAGAGATGAACACCAATACAAGTAGATCTAAATGTCGATTCCTCAAGCTGGAAGATGCCACGCTCCACTAGAAGGATGAAACGCTCAATAACTTGGCCCAACTGCAAGAAGACTCCAAATGAGCCCAAACTATGCCAACTGATAGATTTAGGTGATAGGAACACCCTCCTGAAATCTCAAGCCGAAAGGCTAAGGAAAACTCCTCCAAACCATGAAACCTCTAATGAAGTTGCGCCCTCCTGGATGCCTGGAACCCTAGGTGGTTCAACCCTGATGAGAAATGCCTCCAAATGCCCTGAAACTTCCCAGGAATGTAGATCAGGCTATGAAAACCCTGTAGGAGAAGTTTTAGACTCAGATTCTAGGTGAAGCTCTCTAGATGTGAGATTTACTGAATCACAGGACGTCCCCTTGTCTCCAAGTCATCCCAATCTGAAGCTAAATATCTGATGGTGATAACTCTCCAGAAAAACCCTCAAAATGCTAGTTGTGCCCCTTCAAGTAAAACCCAAGTGATAGAATGGCGAAAGTCTCTCCTGATCAGCTAGATCAAACCCTTCTCTAGGTAATGGTGTGCCCTTGATGGAAACTCAACAGTACGTCCCTGCTATCTTCTGAATCGCTAGGTGGAAATATGTTAAGTGTAGAATGGTGTGGAGGAGTCTTTCATCCTTGAGACTAAGTTGTGGAACAAGGTGAGTGGGTCTTTCACCACTGAGTTTCTCACAAGGGTTTGTACAACAAAACCGCCAAACTATATGCTCAAGAGCAATAAAAAGCAATATACCAAATCCATAATGAATAATAGGTGCGCCCCAGCCTTCTATTTATACTTTTCCTTCTATTCCTCTGTTAAGTTAGATTAACTCCCAAAGTTAACTTCTATTCTTTAATTGAGTTATCTGTTATTCCTTTTAACCTTTTTCTTTAAGTCAACTTAAGAATATAACCTTAGTCTAGTTGACTTTCCCCCTCAGTGTGAGACTATGACCTAGTGGAGATGCCCAGGCCACTGAGTCTCCTCATCACCTCTTTATCAAGAGGTGGGGGACATTACAGTCTCCCATGCTTGAAATTGTTTGTCCTCAAGCAATTCCAAACCTGTTTCTCTTACCACGTGCTCCTTTTCCCATGTGGCATCCTCAATGGGTAAATCCTTCCACTTGATCAGGTACTCCTTGATGCTTCGATTTCTGAGCCTCTTCTCTCGGACCTCTAATATCTCCTCTGGAATCAAAACAAGTTGTCCCTCCTCATCCATGGGAGGTAATACCTTAATGGGTCTGATGTCTTGGACGAGGGCTTTCTTAAGGAAGGAGACATGGAAGACGTTGTGTATTTTGTTTCCTTGTGGAATTTCCAGCTCGTAGGCTACGACCCCTATCTTCTTGCTGACTCTGTAGGGCCCAAAGAAACATGGTTGTAGTTTATATGCTCCGCTCCTTTTTATGGAAGCTTGCCTATACGATTGGAGCCTTAGGTAGACCAGGTCACCAACCTCAAAAGTACAATCAACTCTATGCTTGTCTGCTTGGACCTTTTGTTGGTTCTATGCTTTCTGTAGATGATCCTTCAGCTCCCTGAGAATGTCTTGGCTCTGCTATATCCAATCCTGTACCATAGGTGCCATGCTGTCACCGAAAGCAATCTCCCCAAAAGATAAAGGATCGTAGCCATACAAGGCCCTGAATGGTGACATGCCTATGGACGTATGCCGGGTGGTGTTGTAGCAATACTCTCCTAAGTGCAACCATCTGGCCCACACTTTCTATTGTCCCTCCACATAATTTATAAGGTAGTCTTCCACCCACTTGTTGAATATATCTATATATCTGTCCATCTGGAGGTGATAGCTAGTGCTAGGGGTCAAAGCCATACCAACCAATTTGAATAATTCTCGCCATAATGTACTCATGAACCTGCTATCCCTATCATTGACAATGGTCTTGGGTAGGTGGTGCAACCTGAAAATCTCCCTAAAGAACAGTTCGGCCACCTATGTGGCACTAAAGTCAATAGCTATGGTGAAGAAGTGTGCGAACTTTGTCAACCTGTCCACTACTACAAAAATGCAGTCCTTCCCTTGTGTCTTTGGCAACCTGGTGATGAAATCCATGGATATGATCTCCCATTTGTGCTTCATAATGGGTAAGGGTTGTAGTAGTCTTGTTGGGTGCATGTGCTCATCTTTTTTCTCCTGACATGTGGTACACTCCTTGACGTGCTTAATCACATCCTCCTTGAGGCCCTTCCATGAGAACCTTTCTCTCACTTACATGTATGTCTTGTTGATCCCCTGATGTCCTTCCATTGGTTAGTCATGGTATGCCTACAATATATTAGCCTTGAAGGCCTATTCAGGAACCAAAAAGATTCGGTCCTTATAGTAGATAAGGTCATTCATAACCTTGAAATTATCATCTTGTACCCGCCCATCCAATAGCTGGCATGCGAACTAATCCTTTGCATACTCCATCACCAGATGGTTTTTCCAGTCAATTGATACCCCTGTCATGGCAAAGATGGATGGCCTCCTGGATAATGCATCAGCCACCACATTGTTCTTCCCTTTGACAAATTCAATGTCAAACTCGTAGGCCTGTATTCTTCTTACCCATTTCTGCTGCCTCTCATTCAAATTCTTTTGCTCCAATAGATATTTGAGACTGTTATGATCTGACTTGACCACAAACCAGGAACCTACCAAGTATTGCCATAATTTGGCTAGTGCATGCATGATAGCCAACATTTCTTTGTCATAAATGTTGTAGAGTAGCTCGGGACCCTTGAATTTTCGACTCTCATAGGAAAGAGGGTGTCTCTTCTGCATCAGTACGGCCCCTATTCCTTCCCCGGAGGCATCACACTCCAAGGTAAAAGGGAGGTTGAAATATGGAAGGTCTAAGACTAGGCACATACTCATCACTTCCTTCATCTTGTCCATTGTTATTTGAGCCTCCTCGTCCCACTTGAAGGCTCCCTTATTAGTCAAATCGGTCAAGGGTGCACACAACTGGGAAAATCCTTTGACAAACTTCATGTAATATGTGCACATGCCCATAAATCCTCTCAATTCTGTGAGTGTCTTAGGAGTAGGCCATTCCATGATGACTTGTATTTTCTCCTGATGTACTTGTACCCCTTTTTGCACGATGATGTGTCCTAAATAGAGGACCTCTATCATTCCAAACTCACATTTGGACTCCTTAGCATACAGTGATTGTTCCTCCATTATTGAAAAAATCTGATCCACATGCTTGAGATGCTCCTCCCACATCTTGTTGTAGATAAGCAAGTCATCAAAAAGTACCAACAGGTGTTTCCTCAACTGTTTGTTGAACACATGGTTCATACATGATTGAAACTTATTCGGGGAGTTGGTTAACCCAAAGGGCATCACAAAAAACTCATAATGGTTGTAATGACATCTAAAACATATTTTTGAGATGTCTTCCTCCCTCATCTTGAGATGATGATAACCAGAATGAAGGTCAATTTTAGTGAAGTAGATGGCCCCATGCAATTCATCCAACAGTTCATCAATCATTGGTATTGGGTACCTGTTTTTGATGGTCCTTTTATTCAAGGCCCTGAAGTTAATGCACATCCTCATAGTGCCATCTTTTTTCTTTACCAGCACTACTGAAGAAGCAAAAGGGCTAGTGTTGTGCCTGATGTGCCCCATGTCCAGAAGTTCCTTGATGGCCTTCTCTATCTCATCTTTGTACTTCTTGGGATGTTTTTATGGTGTGGTAATAATTGGTTTGGCCCCTTCCTCTAGCTCAATAATATGTTCAAACCCCCTATCTGGTGCTACCCCTAGAGGAATACCCCCGAAAAAAATTGTGGTGTCTGTCAAGGATTCTTTGATCTCTGGGGTGTAGTGAACCTTGCCCTGTTTATCCATATGTGTTACAATCCTGCATTCTACTGCATATACTATCTCATCTCTCTAAAATATGGCCTCCATCCTATTGGCCATGACTACCTTTGTAGCATTCCCTGTCATACCCCGGAGCACTACCTTTCGTCCACCCTCCTCTGTGAAAGAAATTTCCATGGTTTTGTAGTTGGTAGTGATAGGTCCCAATGTCTTGAGCCACTGAACTCCTAGGGTGATGCTGGTATCCAGAAGGTCCATGACATAGACACCCTGTATCAGTTCATGCCTACCTAAGGTAAGCTTCATTCCCGGAATGTATCTGTCGCAGGGCATAGTGCTTCCACCTGCTACCTCCACCTTGAACCCTTCAAATTCTATTGTGGGTATGTGCCTTCTCTTCAGTAATGTTGAATCAATGAAGTTGTGGGAAGCTCCTCCATCAATCAAAACTGAAACTCTCTATCCCTGCAAGACCCCCCTCATTCGGAAGGTGTTATACTTGGGCACTCCACTGATATATGCCAAGGTTGCCATATTGTCCTGTCCTGTGATCTGTTCCTCTACCGCCTCAGTGGTTTCTACCTCCATGTTTTGTATCTGGCTGATCTCTTCTTCCTCTTCGTTGTCTGAAGTGACCTCAATGTAGTGCACCTAACCATGACCCATGCATTTGTGTGTTGAGTTCCATGGTTCTTTGCAAGTGAAGAAAAGTCGTTTCCATCTCAACTCCCTCCTGGTGTTCTCATCCACTCTGCCAAGACCCTTGTCAAAAACCATTGGGTCACGTCCTCCCTGATTCATTGGAGGTCTTTGGTCTCTTCCTCCACTATTAACAGGTGGTCTGGGTACAAATTTTGGCTTTGTTGCTGGTCCCAGATCCCTTGTCTTCCGATAGCCTCATGTAGGTTGGTAGGATTGAAGGCCTTGACCCAACCCTTCAAGGGTCCCATAAACCCCTCAGTGAATAACATCATAAGCCTGGTTGGAGACATATCCTGCACCATTACTGTCAACCTTTGAAACTCATTAATACATGCCTCAGTCGTACCAGTTTGCTTGAGTTGTGTGAGCTCTCTAAAATGTAGTTCAGGATCTTCCTGATCAAACCTGTCAATAAGCCTCTGAGTGAATTCTGTGTAGGACACTATCTGATTGTGTCCAAGAGTGGTGAGTCCACGATACCACCAATCATGAGCCTTGCCATCCAATTACAAAATAGCAAACTTGATGGCCTCCATTTCCCTCAATGGGTTAAGTTGTAGATAGGTGTCCAGCTTTTGCACCCATGCCTGTGTTGTCATCTTAGCCGTACCATCAAAGTATGGAATCTCTATCTTCCTTGCTTTTCATTCAAACTCAAAATTGCCCCTATGGTTCGACCTAGGTTTATTTCTAAACCTGAGTTGGCAATACTGTTCCAGGGACATCTGCCTTTGAATCATCATATCCAAACTGTAGTACTCCTTGGTACATCTCGTCATTTGTTCAACAAAGTTCTCCACCTGTTCCTATTTCCCTTTCTCATCTATGAATGTGGGCATGTATGGCCTCAAGTTAGCCCTGCTACCCCAATGTCAGCCTAGTTGTTCATCTATGAACGTGGGCATGTATGGCCTAGGGTTGACCCTGCTACCCATCTGACCATTGGATGTGCCTCCTCCCTGGCTTCCTTCAGATCTGGGATCTTTCTCCGGGTTATATCTGATCTCACCATGGAATCCACCGGATCCCCCAGCCACCTTATTCCCATACGTCTCAGGGTCCTTCCCCTGATGGGTCATTTGCATCAAAAGATCAGTTATCTGAGATTGGTTCTGGTCAATCTTCTGCAGATTCTCGTCAACCTTCTTCAAAATTTCAGAAATTTCAGCCTGTCCCCTTCTATTGGTTTCCTGGTTCTCATTTAAATGGTGGACCAATTTTCTTTCCGTGAGATTTATGGTTTTATGGAACTTGTCAAATTCGACTGCTAAGAAGGCCAAGCCTTGAGGCTCATGGTCATCCCCTAACCCTTCCATTTCATCCTCTATTTCACTGCTTGGTTTCTTCCTTCTACCCATAAAGATTCCACTCTACCTCTGCATGCACTAATCCTTCCACAGGTTTGGAGGATCAAAGCTATGATACCACTGTAATGATCCCAAGCCAATTTTTTCACTTGAAACCACTAACTACCTATGTTGTGTATGATGTGCAGGTGACTTATTGAGTTGTCCAGTTATTAAGTGTGTTCATACAATATTCATCCAACACATGAAATATCACAATACATTCAAGATATAGAAACACAAGCAAAGATCTGACCTTTTATTATAAGAAGCATGGAACCAATACAATAGAGGGAAGATCTAGAATAATCTTTAGATGGCCCAATAGATAAGAAATATGAGCTGCTACAAAATGCTCCGCCGATACAAAATAAGCCTCCAAAGGCTTAATGAGAGATGAAGACCAATACAAGTAGATCTGAATGTCGATTCCTCAAGCTGGAAGATGCCACGCTCCACTAGAAGGATGAAACCCTCAATAACTCGGACCAACTTCCAGAAGACTCCAAATGAGCCCAAACTCTGCCAACTGATAGATATGGGTGATAGGAACACCCTCCTAAAATCTCAAACTGAAAGGCTAAGGAAAACTCCTCCAAACCCTGAATCCTCTAATGAAGTTGTGCCCTCCTGGATGCCTAGAACCCTGGGTGGTTTGGCCCTGATGAGAAATGCCTCCAAATGCCCTGAAACTTCCCAGGAATGTAGATCAGGCTATGAAAATCCTGTAGGAGAAGTTTCAAACTCAGATTCTAGGTGAAGCTCTCTAGATCTGATATTTACTGAATCATAGGATGTCCCCTTGTCTCCAAGTTATCCCAATCTGAAGCTAAATATCTGATGGTGATAACTCTCCAGAAAAACCCTCAAAATGTTGGTTGTGCCCCTGTAAGAAAAACCCAAGTGACGGAATGGCCAAAGGCTCTCCTAATCAGCTGGATCGAACCCTTCTCTAGGTGATGGTGCGCCCTTGCTAGAAACTCAAGAACAATACAACACTGCTATCTTCTGAATCGCTAGGTGGAAATATGATGAGTGTAGAATGGTGTGGAGGAGTCTTTCATCCCCGAGACCAAGCTGTGGAACAAGGTGACTGGGTCTTTCACCACTTAGTTTCTCACAAGGGTTTGTACAACAAAACCCCCAAACGGTATGCTCAAGAGAAATAACAAGCAATATACCAAATCTAGAATGAATAATAGGTGCACCCCAGCTTTCTATTTATACTTTTCCTTCTATTCCTCTATTGAGTTAGATTAACTCCCAGGGTTAACTCTTATTCTTTAATTGAGTTATCTTTTATTCCTTTTAACCTTTTTCTTTAAGTCAACTTAAGAATATAACCTTAGTCTAGTTGACTTTCCCCCTCAGTGTGAGACTATGACCTAGTGGGGATGCTCAGGCCACTGAGTCTCCTCATCACCTCTTTATCAAGAGGTGGGGGACATTACATATGAATACCAAACAGACCCTTATCACATTACACCTATTATAATTATTTGGGCGAAAGGTAAGTTACCCAACCCTTACTTAGGGTTTCCACCATTTATAAGCTCTTGTAAGGCTATCCCAAATTCCCTTATCATGAATTTTCACTTAGTAATGAAAATCCTTTCATAGCTTTCCTCTCTTTGTATGCTTACGGTAACAAAGAACTATACAATTCTTATTTCTCCTAAAGATGGAATATAAAACTTGACTTGTACTATTTTAAATCTAAGGATAGGTTATTTGGTTTCATAGTGGATATTATCCCCCTGTGCTATTAGTCCTTGAACCAGATAACAACTCTTGGATGAGTATTAGTTCTCAGGATGGGATTAACCCAATAAAATATATCCCCCTAAATGGGAGGCCACATACCCTAGACCTCTTTCTACTATTTGGGTTCAACCCATAGCGAGTCCACCTACCTCCTTATACTCATCTTTCAGTGGTATGCGCTGGCACCCAACCTTTACTGACTTGCTTTACCATCCTTAGTAAGCTCCAGGTGGTAAGGCCAAAGATGACCTTCTCACACATTTTATTCCTTAAATTAGAGCCTCTTAGATAACCCTTTACTATATGTTTAACCCAAATTACGCTAAGAGAATATTTGAGGAGAACATCGTCCCACTCCTTATATGATAAAGGGAATTTTTGCATCTTCCTTACTCTTTGGTGCTTTCAGTCTTTAGCCAATCACCACATGCCTACCTTTCGACCTCTTTTTGGTTGACCTCTTCAAATTGATTTCGATTACTTTATCATGTCAAACCGCCTTGACCATCAATTTCAAATTTACTTGATTGACTAAACTCTACCTTCGACTTGCTGTGGATCCACTCAACTTCGACTGTTAGTCGATCCACCTTGAATTTCACTGCAAAGAATGTAACAACCCAACAAAGAAACCATATGGCTAGATTATCTTAAGCAAGCCAAGCATCTTGATGAGAAGAAGGTCTCGTGGAGGTAGTTCAAAGGATATTTCCATGAGAAATATTTTTCAGAGCATTACTATGATCAGAATATGAGAGAGTTATTTGAACTCAAGTTGAGAAGCATGACAATGGAGGAACATGATAATATATTCTTTGAATTGTTGAAGTATGTTGGATTCATAAAGGATGAGAAGGTAAAAATATAGATGTTTCTAAGTGGGATAACTTCTTTCTATTGTTACAATATACACTATGATAACCCCAAGACCTTGGAGGAGGCCATAAGGAGAGAAAAACATCTTTACTATTAGAGAAGATGAAGGCCAGTATTCCAAAAAACATGGAATGACAAGATGAACGGTAAGTTGTAGAAAAGGAAGAAAGGTCTTAAGCCACCCTTTCATAGGAATATCTCACAAGTATATCAACAAGGATAGTCAACCTAGAATTAGCTCAGGATGGTAGATTCATTTGGGGAAAGGCCAATGCAGCTGCTAATCAAATGTTTGGGATGTGAGGGAAACCAATTATATAGGGATTTTTCTCACAAAGGAGAAAGGATGAGGACTGTACACAATATTCAAGAGGATGAAATAATTGAGGACATGGGAGGAAACATGCCAAGGATTTATGCATCCTTGGATAACAAGCAAGTACAATACCAATCCTCCATGATTGAAGTGGAAGGTAAGATTGATAACCAACCCATAGAAATTTTAATTGATTATGGAGCTAGTGATAGTTACATAAATCCTAACATTGTTGAAATATTTCACTTACAAATATGTAAGCATAATGAATCTTGGTTGGTTCAACTAGTCACAAGCGCTAAGAGGAAAACTAATGAGCTAGTTAAACATTGTCCAATAAACATGAATGGACTCAATGAAAAGGTAGAATTGAACATCCTACCATTTTGTCCTAGACTGTTACAACAAGACTATTAGTTTTCTTGATGAAGAGGGGAAATAAGGCAAGGTTCAAGGCATTCCAAGGGCTATAGTTGTTAGAGAATTTTCAACTATGCAGTTGAAAAAGAGTTTCTGGAAGGGATGCCATATTTTTGTAGCCCACATGGAATAGGTAGATAGAAATAAAATTCGAAGTATTGAATACCATCTAGTCTTGAAGGATTTTGGAGATGTTTTTTAGGAGATTCCAAGACTACCATCAAAGAGAGGCATTGATTTCTCCATTGATTTGGTCCTAAGAGTTTCCCTAGTGTCCAAAACATCTTATAGAATGGGCACACCATAAATGAAGGAGCTACAGATGAAGTTTTAAGAACTATTAAATAAGGGGTATATATTCCCAAATGTGTCAACTTGGGTGCCCCAATTCTTTTTGTGAAGAATAAAATGGAACTTTAAGGATTTGTGTTTATTTTATATAGCTAAATAAGGTCACCATAAATAAAAAATATCCTTTGCGAAGGATTGATGATCTATTTGATTAGATAAAGGGTGAAAGAATCTTTTCCAATATTGACTTGAGATTAGGTTATAATCAAGTGAGGATAAAGGAAGAAGATATCAACAAGACAACATTCAAGACAATATATGGGCATTATGAATTTACAGTAGTTCCTTTTGGACTATCAAATGAACCAATTGTTTTCATGTGATTGATGAATGGAGTGTTCAAGGAACACCTAGTAAAGTTTGTAATTATGTTCCTGCATGATATACTCATCTACTCAAAGGAAGAGGAGGGACATGAGCAACATTTATGAATGGTACTAAATTTTTTGAGAGAGCATAAGTTGTATGCCAAGCTAAGTAAGTGCATCTTCTATCAAAAGAAAATTCATTACTTAGGCCATATTATTTCAGTGGATGGGATAGTAGTTGATATTGATAATATAGAGGCCATTAGAGGATGACCAATGCTAAGAAATATTGTAGAAGTAAAATCATTCATGGTTCTCGCAGGATGTTATCAAATATTCATAAGCACGTTTTCAAATATTGCAAGCCCAAACACTTCTTTGCAAGAGAAGGGAGTGAAATTCAAATTGACTTCCAAATGTGAAGAGATTTTTTAGTAGCTGAAGGACATTTTGACAAGTGTGCCAATATTGAATATTTACGACCCGAATGAAGATTTTGTTATGTGCATTGATGCATGCAAATAAGGGCTCGATGGAGTCCTCGCAAAAAAGGATCATGTGGTATTCTACGGGTCAATAAAATTGAAAGAGAATGAGAGGAATTATGATACACATGACTTAGATTTAGTAGCCATCATTCATGCACTAAATATGTGGAGATATTACCTAATGGGGATAAAGTTTGAGCTAAGAACAAACCATTGTGGTCTGAAATATTTGTTTGGAAAACCAACACTAAATTCCAAACATACTAGATGGCTCAAATTCTTTAGTGAGTATGAATTTGAAATTAAGCACATCATAGAAAAGGAGAACAAGGTGGTTGATGAAATTAGTAGAAGAGTGCATAATATGCATGTTACAACCATCAACATGTACACAAATGATTTGAAAGACATAATTTTAGAGGCTGAAAATTTAGATCAACACTATTTGCAAATAAAAAAAGCATTGCATCAAGACAATTTACAACATAAATTTATATATTATGAACTCCAAGAGGATGGAATTCTCATGTACAATAGAAAATTATATGTTCCAAACTCTAGAGAGCTGGAAAATATAGTGCTGAGAGAAATGCATAATGTGCCATATGTTGGAAACCCATGATACAAGAAGTCAATTGCAACTATGAGGAGCCAATACTTTTGTCTTGGTATCAAGAAAGAAGTGGTTGATTACATATCCAGGTGACTATAATTCCATAGGGTAAAGGATGAGTATAGACATCTAGCTAGGATGTTACAACCATTTCCCATTTCAGAATGGAAGTGGGAAGTAGTTACAATTGATTTTATTACAAAGCTTTCTAGAATAGTGAGGTAGCATGATTGCATCATGGTAGTGGTGGATAAATTGACTAAGGTTGCACATTTTATTCCAGTGAATACTACTCACAAGGAAACCAATAATGCAAATATATACATGAAATAAATTGCTAGGCTGCATGGAGTGGCCAAGGAAATAGTTTATGACATAGATCCCAAGTTTAGATCCATTTTTTTAAGGGTTTGTTCAAAGGATTTGGGACGAATTTAAATATCTTTATAGTGTATCACTCAAAATATAATGGGCAAACAGAAAGGACCAACATAATAAGTGAGGACATTATCAAAATGTATGTGATGGACCAAACATCCATGTGGGAGGACTATATCCATTTATTTGAATTCAGTTATAATAATGGGTACTAGGGATCATTAAAAATGAGCATGTTCAAAGCATTGTATGGAAGAAGGTGTAACACACGAGTAAGTTGGGATAACCCAATAGACAAAGTTTTTATTATTCTAGGTTTATTGAAGGAAATGGAAGAGAATATGGTGATGATCATGCAACATTTAAAGGCTGCCTAGGATAGGAAAAAAATCTATGCAGGAAATAATAGGACTTTCATATATTTTAAAGTGGGAGAAAATATGTTTTTGAAAGTGAAATCAAAGAGAAGTTTTCTAATATTAGGTTGCTTCCCAAAACTTTCAACATGATATTGTGGGACTTTTGAATTCCTAGAAAATATAGCCCCAATTTCATACATTCTAGCATTTCCTGCATCCATGAGAGTGCATAATGTATTTCATGTGTCCTTATTAAATAAATATGTGTATGACCCTAACCACATAATTGATTGGACTATGATCCAGGTGGAAGAGGAAGGAGACTTTTGAGTGGAACTAGTGTGCATCTTGCACCAGAAATTAAAAATGATTAAGAAATATATATAGGCATGGTAAAGGTCCAATGGACCTACTATGATGTTTAAGATGCTACATGGTAGCATAAGGAAACCATGCGGGAGGAGTACTTGCAATTTTTTTTTCAATTTTCAGGAAAAAAGAATATAAGAATGCAAGACTCCATTTTGGGAAGCTAGAGTTATGGAACCACCTCTCAAAAATTTTCTAGCCAACTTTCACTGGGATCCTTAATCAAAGAATTGTACAACATGATGGATTGAGAATAGTGAAGGGGGTACATTCCTTAGGTCAAGAGGTTCAAAGAAACAAGAGATTATGGTTGGAACCACTGCCAGAGTTGTGAAATTACATAATCTTATTTTTTTAAGTATTGTGATGTAAATTTTGTACATGTACATCTTCATAGTGTTGTGCACTGAGGATGGTCCACAATTGTAGGGGAGGGGGAATGTAACGTTCCTACTATAATCACCAGTTTAATCAATTCCTAATTTATAAGTGATACATGGTTGTGGCCACGTGATGCCATATGCAAATTGTATAATGAAATTTAATAAATCAAATGTGATTCTAGCTACCGGGGGACATCGAAAAACATTGAGGGATGAGTTATCCACAAGTGAGGAGGGGTATAAAAGGGGGTTTTTATTCATGAGTTTAATTCCCATTCCTTTTCCTAATTTTTAATGTTTTGAGTGAACCTTCTGATTTTCCCTTGAGTGTAGAAGAGGCCAATCATTGAATATATGCAAGAGGGTGGGTGTGAGGAATCACATCCCATAGTTATTAGGAGAATGGGGATGAGTACAATAAACTTAGGGAAGATAGTGACTGAAGAAATGGGAAATAAAGGATTTTTTATGGGAAAAAGAGGGGAGTTTCTAGGATATTTTGGGGGAAACAAGAGAGAGAAAAGTGTTGAAACTTGGGGAAAAAATAGTGGACATGTTAGCAGTTTTTTGGAGATATTGAAGATAGAAGAGGCAAGTTGTCATGATTGAAGAAGAACTAGGTTGTCAATACCAAAGAGTGAACTCCTATGTGTGATTTTCACTGCAGAAGTAAGCTTGTTGGTGTTTTGTTTCCTAGTCGTTTTCCTAGCAACAAGTTCCCTTGAGTTCCTAGTAGTGATATTCCTAGTTACCTATCATAGAGATACCTTGATAACCGAATGGTACAACCCAATGGAATAAGAGTAGTAAAGGGGTATATTCCTTAGGTTGGGAAGGTCTAATGGAATAAGAGTAGTGAAGGGGTATATTCATTGGGTTGGGAAGGTCGAGAGGAAGAGAGATGGATGCAATTCAGGTTATAGTTGCAGGAGAATGCCAATGGGTTGTGGGATTATATGATATGTGAGTGGACAATGAGAGACACTCTCTTTCATGGATTCCTATACCATATCGGGGGTGAATTGATGTTGATACCTAGAACATAAGTCTATAGTTGGGTAGTACATCCGTTCCAAGAAGTTGATTTCTCAATTGTTTTAAAAAGATAAGTTTTTTATCTACTTTGTGACTTATTTTCTGAGTTTAACTGTTGTGCATTTTACTTTGTGTATGAGAATTAATTATAGTTGTTGTTTCTATGCATTTTACTTTTTGTATGAGAATGAACTATATGTGTTGTAGCTGAATTTTAATAATGTATTAGCAAATGGTAAAATCTATGTTTTCCTATCACTGGTAAGCTACATAGTACATTAGTAGAATTTTTATTTTATTTTTTCTTGTTATATGTATTTCATATGTAATTAACCTTATTCAATATGAGGAATGTTACATAAAGTTTCTCTCTTCACCTGAAGCATTGGAAATATTTCTTTGTTTATGGAGGCATAAAATTAATCTTGGCACACATCCCTATTTCCTTTAACATGAGCTTCTATATATGATCGTGCTCAATCGAGGTGATTCCTTTAATTTCCTCATCATGATTTTAAAACACCTTCTTATCAAATGGTCAAAAATATTCCGACCGAGTGAAACTAGGAAATTTACTTTTTAACATGGTCTCATCCATTCAGTGCCACAACTTTGTGCATACCTTCCATTCATTTTTTAATTTATATTTTGACATTGATGATAAATTCCTCCAAAAATTTAAATACATTTGTATCTTGGCATGTCCTTCCTCAATCAATATTCCAATGTCATGTTTCTCATCACCATGACCCTTATGCATCTCCATAATGTAGTTTATTTTTTCCTGTGTCCTCACTTATTTCTCATGCCACTTAAATAATTCCTTGTGCATAATATCCAACTATAAAGTATCTTCTTGCAACTCTTCTTCTTTGGTGACAAAGTCCATCCTGACTTGTGCATGTTTACAATCCTTTTATTGTATATTCTCTTTGAATTTACCCACCATACCAAAACATCTGTGGTAATAATATACTTGATTTCTCAATAATTCTCAATATTTCTTTATACTTTCTACTTTAGCCTCATCATCCCTGGATTTTCCAATAGTAGCATGTGAAATTACCACTCCTACAACAAAAATATTACTTATCTTGGATTTCCTTGTGTCAAATAAATGTTATTCTATTGTACAGACCATAGTGTTGTCAACGTTGACCCTCTTCCTCTTCTGCATTCTTCTAACAATAGCTTTCCTCTATTGGTTATAATATATAAACTCCAACTCAACTATCTCTTCAATAATATTTGGAATCTATTTATCACCCCATGCCAA
>ML795800.1:366659-381541 GCA_009831015.1 Picea engelmannii
AACTACTGATGAGATGCACATAAAATGAATTCTTCAATCAACAATAGAACACGAACCTTATATTAATAATATCAAGAGTAGTTTCTATATAATCGAGATTGTCTTTATTTGTTAAAACCACGGGTATTTATACAATTCAAAACAATTATTGTTGAAACTTCTAATGCGGGTTTTTAGAGAAAATAACTACAATTCAAAGTTTTAGAAATTATAGAATAATGGTACGATCCACATATGAGAAATTCATGGTAAGAAACATGAATTTACCACACAAAATATCAATATCTAATATGCTTGATCCTTTTAGAATCGATCCACATATTTTTCCAACAAATTGGTTACTGGTCTGCATCCTTCACCATACTTTGCCACCGCTTTCACTACGCCTTTGACTTCTCTCTCTTGTTGATCTGGAAAGTGTTGGGCTGAACTTGAGAGGTGGATAAGTTGGAGGATACCATTTGCTATCTCTTCCAATTTTAATTTTTGTTATATCATGCTTGCACCTATCTAGACCCGCAGCTCAACTACATAATCAAACACTAGCTATAGAACGATTTTGTTTCTATGGCTACAAAATTTAGACTATTTTTACAAAATAATGCATGAAAACATAAAAAGAATGGACCTTTTACCTAGTTTTTATCCTTTTTAGCTCAGAACATGATTTCATATGAAAATGATGGTAACGAAGTATAAGATAGAGAATATGGAAGGATTTTAAGGCTATGATAAGCAAGCTAAGTGACAAAAATGATGACAAAAAGAGTTTGTTCCATGGAATCAACACCTGTTTTGAAGAACGAAAGAAGGTTTCCCCATCGAGGCTTGAGATAATTGGAGAGATGGTAAATAAATATTTTGAGGATGAATTTCCTCCCGACCATACACTATATAATATGGGGAAGTAACCAAGGATTATTTAGGGGTCACCCTTTCATTCCAAAGGGAATTTGATGGAGCATTATGACAATTCCTTTGATTCTTTGTTACAATTTTTTTAAGAATTTGGATTAGATTCTTGTTTCTTGATTATTACACCATGTTTCCCCCTGGATAACAATCAACATAATATATCAATATTGTCCATTTATCTAATGAAAATTCATACAACAAAGTGGAATGAAAATATGCATCATTATTGAAAACAATGACCAAAGGAACCCCAAATCTGGTAATCAAATGTTGTTCTAAAAACTCAATTGTTATTATTTCATTTACTTGTTTTAAGGGGGTAGCCTTAGACCAATGGGTGAATCAATCTATGGCTATGATAATATATTTACATTGTTTATATGAATGAGGATTTATTTCACTGATTATGTCTATTCCCCATTGCTCAAAAAGTCTGCTTATTGTGACACGATATAGGGGTATTGATGCCATATTTTCCCTTCCCACACTTAGCTGACAAGTTTTACACTTCCTAACATATGTATGTTCATCTCCAAATAGAGTATGCCAATAATATATAGCTCTCAAAATTTTGTGAGTATTAGTCTCTCCTATGAAATGACCACCATTCGTTCCATCATGGAGATACTTTAACACCTTCTCATCGTCTTCCTTTTTTGAATATCTCAATAAGACTCCATGATAATTATTTAGGAACATAATATTGGGATTGATTTCAATCTAAAAACCCTTCTCTCTATTTATAATTGATATAATCAGGGCATGGCACATGGCATAAGAGGTGTGTCATATATTAATACTTTAAATCATCCATGATCGATACAAATAGTACATTGTTGGAACAAACAAATAAATTATATTCCCATCCTTATTCCCTAAGATCAAAGATGTGTGATTATGTCACTAGTTTACAAAGACATTGACCTCTAATGATATGAGGAGGTTTTATTTTTAGATCAAATTCTTGAATGGTAGTTATCCAATTTCCCCTACATTCTCACAAATCTTGTTGTGTAAATAATGACTATACTGTGAGATGGGGTACTATCACCTTAGTGTGATTTTTACTGATGTATTTCCTAAAATTATTGACACCTTTAAATACTGCAAAGGTTTTCTTATCAACCGTAGGATAGTTTAACTCATCCCCTTGCAAGTTGGTAATTGTTATAGTTGTAAAATTATCTACCTATGCATACATGGAATTGGCTATTGTACTTGAATAATTTGCCAAATCACTGCTGAGGAACTCTATTTAAAAAACCATTTTTTGGAGCATGTATGTGCCCTGCTACACTATTTCCCGTGAACATATGATTTTTTCATGCTATATATCCCACGATATATTCTAGTTGCATACTAAACAACCCATGTTTACCTCCAAAAGTTGCAAAAAATAAAAGTTGCAAGGAATTTGGCAGAGTTTATGGTCCATCGAGGGTTTCCCAGCGAATTCACCTATTGTAGCTCATCCAAAATGAATAACTATCCTTTTGTCATATAAAAGGAGGTCTTGGGGTCCCATTCCAACATCAAGCATTAGAAAACTGAAACTCTTCCCAAATTGCGTTTCCCTCCTTTCCTAAGTATTTGCAACCCCTTCTAAGTTTTTGCCTCAACATTCCCTCTCTAGCCTTTTCTCCAATACTATCCCTTCCCTTCCCTTGAAATGATCAACTGATTGTGAGAGAAATAATTGGGTTAGTGCACTTCGATCAGTATCAAGAGGATCCCAGACCATGTTTGAAGGAGAGTCGACCTACAAAGGTTGTAATTTTCGATCTTTGCATTTGAATAAAAGAATCTTTTTCCCGTCCCAAATGATATCTTTATGTTTTTCATTTGATTTATGCATAATGATTTATATCTAACCCTAATATTGATGATTAGAGATAGAATATGTGTAGCATTGTTTTCCTAAGTGTTCTTGCAAGTCATCTTTGGAAGGAGACTTGCATCTTGGGAGCTACAAAGATGGAGGTGGATTACATCGAACGTTGGACTAAAGGTACTACTTGTGACCCACTTTCCTATCTCTTTATTTTCATTTGTTTAGAGTGTTTTGGGTAGTTTAGGATTAATATTTTATTTTAAGGGAGATCATAGCTCTACCTATACTTTGACCATCAGTTTCAACTTGTTTCTTGGTTTTCTTTTGTTTTCCCTAGAGGTTTAGAGTGAAATTTTTAGTTTTATATCCTCCTTTGGGTTATTTTGAGTCCCTTCATTTACGCAGTTGGTCTAGGTTCTGAGTCAATCTTGGGTTCTTTTCTCTTTTTATCCTATTTTGTTTTGAAAAAAAACAAAAAGAAATCCTTTTGTCTCTCCGTGTTTCCTAGCTTTTTGGGCTTATTTTTAGCTTGATTTTTTTAAGAAAAATGAGTAGTGTTTTGAAAAACAATTCCTCATCATGGCCTGGAGTGGCCATGAATTGTGCATTATGCAGTTTCTTTTAGCATATTTTGTTAGTTATGTTTTGATTGGAAGAAAAAAAAAAACCTAATTTTTTAGGTCTCTTTCTTTCTTTGCATTTGCTTTGCATTGTTATTTGAAAAAGAAAAAGAAATTAGCACGGGGTTGTGTTTTATTCCCATCTTGAAGGAATTTCAAAAGAAAAATAAGAAATAAAATCCTTTCATTTTCTCTTTTATTTCACTCGAAAGTTACATTTTGTTTCCACCGTTCTAATCAATTTCATTTTTTGAAAGAGTCTCAAACAACATCAGTTTCACTTTTGTTCCTTGAGTGAGAAAATCCCCTAAAACGAATGCACTAATCTAAAATATATTAGTAAAATGTTTTATAAGGTTCATCAATATCTTTGGTTAGGGCCTTGGATTAGGTGTGGAGAGGTAAACTTTCCAAGGCCAACCAAAACTTAACTTAGGTGTATGTGCTAGGGTGTGAAAAATCCACCTTGTAATTACTCAATCCAGGAAGCTCCTCTAACACAAGAGTCAAACAGGAGGCCATGTGGAGGACGGTGACAGAGATATTCACTCTTGATCCTGACAAATCATTTGGGAGAGTGTGTATTGGGGGTGAATCCTGTAGCGTTACTGACCTGACTCGTGTCAGACCTCTAAGACACTTGGATCCGCCCAAGGTACTCTAAGAGTGATTCTGGCCCTATTGCGTTTTAGGCCTTAGGAGGACCGAGGATCTTATTTACCCTGCCCATACACTCACCCAATTGTTGATTGTACCCCCCTGGTTGTTTATTACAAGTTGGTGTCCTAGTTTCCATTATATAGGTTGACACAAAGGTGACTGCAAGGGGTGTATTGTGGTACCTGAGGAAGACTCTGTACTCTCTGGGCGACACCCGAAGGGACTGTCGGTCAAAGGTATAGGTAATTGTTTCTCCTGGACAATTTTTTTCCTATTTGAACTCTTTGTGCGATCAATAATTCATCTCCCTGGGTCGGAAGTAATCAGAAGGGCAATTTGTTTAGTTTGTATCTTTTTAGGCTTTTCTTCTCAGTGGTGTGCTCTGTGCTCCCTAGTTTTCCATAGAGAGTTAGTTAGTCATTGATTTGGGTCTCTAAACTAAGGTGGTATACCGCCCACTCTATCAGTCGTGAGGGATCTTTGGTCTTCCGTTTAGAAACGTGGAGCCGCCTCTTTATAGGCATTGTTTTTTTTATACCATTGGTTTGCCAGAGTCAGTGTATGAGACTTTTACAGACATGAACAATCCTGCAAGGGAAGAACCTGTGCATAACATATTCATGGCTAAAGTTCCTTATGATACCAACCAAGCAACCCCTTCACAAGGGGATTCTTGTGCTTTTCCTTTCTTTGGAAATGTTGGTGTCCTTTTGATGGCCACTTTGTACATTCCTGGGTTGAATGTGGAACTATCGGTTTGGTTGGGCCATTCCAAATTTCCTAGATGCTCTTGACGCTTCTCAGTTAAGCACCTTATATCATGGGAATCATTCAGGGATGATTTTAAGGTTGGAAATTTATTTTAAAATGTAGAAACCTTGACAAAACTTACTAAACATTCATATGCCAACTATAAATGTTTGGCGATCTTTTTGTAAAAATATTCAAATTTCTAAGTATTTTATATAGTTTTTATAATTTTTGGGCGATTTTTAAGGTAAAATAATTTTATCCTATAGAATTTGGGTGAATCATTTTTAGAATGGTGAGTCTTTTTTGGGGAAAAACCATGGAAATTATCCCATGAGCGAAATTTAGCCCCTAAAATCATCCTTGGAATCATGTTGATGTTCCTTCATCAACAAAGTCTTCTCCTGCTCCTTCTGCCTTCTCTGGTGAAAGTATAACTACTAGTAACCAGAAGTCTAAACAAAATAGAAAGAGGAAGAATATGAAGAATAAATCACCAACCTCTTCTAGTTATGTTGGAGATGTGCAACCAACCACTGCAAGTCATGTTGGGTGCACGACTCTAGTCACTGCTAGTCATATTGGTGATAGGTTTGTATCCTTTGCGACTCATGTTATCTACCAATCACCAACCTCTTCAAGTCATGTTGGAGATGTGCAACTAACCAATGCAAGTGATGTTGGGGGCTAGAGTCTCTTCAATGCGAGTCATAAGAGTGATATATCACCAACCTCTGCTAGTCATATTGGATAGTTTTCAACAACCTCTGTGATTCATGTTGAGGACAAGAAACCAACCATTGTTAGTCATGTTAGGGGAATTTATTCTATTGAGAAACCTAGATGGATATGAAATAAGCCTAAGTTCCCTTGTAAGCTTTGCAAGGGAGATCACCTTACTCATTTGTTCCATGTCCTTCCAGAGGCACAAAGATTATGGTCCATGTTTGCAAAATCTTTTGATTCTGAGTCTTTTGAGGTTTCCTCACAACCTATACAACAATTGGTTGATAAAGTGGTAACATCGATGCAATCTTCAGATGATCCCACTCTTCTTTTGGAGAGTCTTGAGTCTACCAAAGTGGTCACGCCGATGCAATCTTTGGTTGATCCCACTCTTCACTTGGAGAGTGTCTAGTCTACTAAACTGGTCACGCCGATGCAATCTTTGGTTGATCCCACTCTTCTCTTGGGGAGTGATGCTTCTACCGACTATGTTTTTAACATTTCTATTTCAGTACTTTCAGAACAAGGGGGCATTCATCTCACTTCGAGCATGCCCCCTCCAAGTCCTAGGATGGTTTCCTTTGATTGGAATGACCTTGTTGAGACTCTCCTTCCTTCTTCTACACCTTTTCAAATAAGGGTTGAAGTTAATTCAAACAAATTTTACCGATGTATTATAGATGAAGGAGCCTCCACAAGTGTTTTATCCTCCTCGACTTTGCAAGCTTTGGGTTCTCTCGAGCTTGTGACTTGTTCGCATGAGTTGTTGGATTTTGACAGACATCCTAGTGAATATTTTGGGTTCTTCCTCAGTTTCCTATCTCATTAGGTGAGAAGACTATCCTTGCCGATGTTATAGTGGTGCGAGTCCCATTATATTTCAATATGCTTCTTGGCCATGATTATGTATATGCTATGAGCATTGTGGTGTCTACGCTCTTCCGGGTGATACATTTTCCTCACAATGGAAGCATTGTCATTATTGACCAGATGTCATCTAATAATCACCATCCTAATTCGACGTTAGTTCAGGATTCCCCTTTATATTTTCCTAGTGTTCATGTAGACTCTACCCCGCTACGGGTTAATTATGTGGTGTATTATCCTCGGTGTTCAATTTCTCCTGAGTAGGAACTTGTTCACTCATGCTTTCCTTCTCAAGACTTGGTCTCAACAATTGATCCATTGGTTTATCCAATGGGTGCATGGGAGCCCTTGATTCCCCCTCTTGGTCTGAGTGATATTGAGTCTCATTTTGAGTTTGATCTCGTTGTTTGTAGATACTCAGGCCCTCATTCTTGTGATTCTTCGCTGATAGACTCTGCTAGTCCTGGCCAGAAACTCCACCAGTTTATGGAATATGGTCAGTTTACTTCTCCCTTTGGGACTGTCGACCCTTATCATTCACATGATTTCTTGGATTTTGAATTTCCTTCGGATGAGGCTATCCTTGAAGCCATCACAACGGTTTCTATATTGTGGGAAGACTCATACCATGGTTTATTTTTTCTTCCCTTTTGGGATACTTTCTAGGTTGACTATCAAAGAGACTCTACCATGCATGAACCGTAAGGATGTGTGGTACCTTGTACATATTGTACAGTCCATGTTTTTTGTTTTCAATTTTTGTATTCAGTAGCACCTCTTATTTTCAGAAGTTTACATCTATATTGGATCTATTAACTTCTCGACGAGTGTTATTGGCCTTATATGCGGGATCTTGGAAACATTTTTCTTTGATTTTTTTTCATCATGTCGGTCCGTTCTGATAGGTATTGACCTCAAAACTAGCATACAGGTTAGGTTTATCCCTACTTTCATTTCTTCATTATCCATTTCTTGGTTCATTTGGCCTTAAGATCAACCCCACTAAATTGTGACACTAACCTTCCTTGTTGATAAATGTGTCGTAATTTAAGTGGTAGAGCTTTGTTTTCCATTTGGTGCCCATGCTGAAGTAATTCATAGGCATGGGATTCCCTTTTAGTCCATCAATGACTTTGTGTTGAAGCCTCATCTTCTTTTTCATCATTTTTTATGGCCTATACCCGAGGGACTCCCCATGATCATAGTTTGTTGTCTTTCAAGCTCGCTTAAATTTTGAAAGAAATATCCAACGAGAATTTATTTATTCTTTTGATCTCGTTTGGATTACTTGGGAAAAGAAGCCCCCCTGGATTCTTCTTTAAGACCTCTTCAGATTCTCAAAAATTGAAAATATTGTTGAGTGATCATGTTGCCCTTCACGCTCGCCAAACTCAAATTTGAAGGCACATATGTCTGACAGTAGTTTACCTCTTTTTCGGTCCAAACGGATAATTTTACAAATAAAGGTATGCTCTAGGAACTTCGGTTCACTAGAAGAGTATTCTTAGGCATAATTTTACCCCTTTTTCAGGCCTAAGCGACGAAATTTTTGAAAAATGAACATTCTCCTTGGTTTTGGTTTATCTCTTTTTCGGGCCTTGGAGATTAATTACGAAAAAGGAACCCCCTCGGAGTCCATATTCAATCTCTGTTTAGACTCCATAAATATGAAAATATCATTGAGTGACCTTGTTCCTTTAGCACTAGTTAAAATTGGTCCATAAAGAACATCTATTCGGCATGAGTTTAACCCTTCTTCTAGCCAATAGATTATTCTAAAAAAAGGTATGCCTTGGGAGACTTGTCTCACTGGGAGAGTTCTCCTTAGCTATATTTTATACCTTTTCTGACTAAGGAGACTAAACATGGTTTGGAATTGGAATATCGATGCTTGGACGAGGGTTTTCAGGCATAAGTGGAGATCTATAGGCTTGTTGGCCAACCAAATTGAGGAAACATATTTAAAGAAACTGATTAAATTCTTTCGAAACTGCATCAAAATGTATGGAGAATCAGAGCCTCTTATTACCCATTTTCCAAGGACCTAGTCCTCTACCTCTATTAGTTCCTCTCTTTCCATGGCTGCCTCTACTGAAAAAGCTCATTCTAATACACATTTAAAACATCAAAAACAGAGCATCATTAATGCATCATCTAAACATATGAAAAACAATAATTTATACCTAGATCTATATACCACAATACGTATGCAAGAAATCATTATGAATTTGATGTCCTAGAGCTAATAATCACTTAGAACAAGGACTTAGAAGGGTTCTTGGGACATTAGAGGAAATTTCAACTCAAAATGGTCCTCCTAAGAAATAATTCCATGTAGACATTTTTTTAATATATTAATTCTATATTTTACTTTTATCAAAGCTGCCCATAATTATTTCACTTTTAGCAAAGTTTCCCTGCCCTAAATATCTATTTTATATTAAATCAATATTTTTCAGGACGAATTAAATGGCATTAAATGGTTTGATGTGTTTCTGGATATGTTAGTAAACGTTGAATACATATTTTATATTAAATATTGAATCAATATTTATGAGGAAGAATTGAATTAAATTGCATTATATCAACAAGTTGTTGCATGTGTTAGTACAGGTTGTAGTTGCATCTGTAGATGCATAGACTAATCAAAATATGCAGGGGAAGTTACAACCAACGACGAGGGCTCCTCTCAACCCTGATTCATCTACAACTGTTCACAAAAATTAGCGCTCTTCATCCTCCACTGTTCACAAAAATTCACACTCTTCATCTGCCACTGTTCACCTTTCTCTTATCGGCCATAATTGGCAAAAACGGGCATGAATAGATTTGCATTGGAAACCGTTCAGTCATGTTTTCAATTTATCATGCATTTATTTTTCGAATTCAGCCGAACGTGGCATTTATTTTTTGAATTCATCCAAACGTGGATTGATGGCCCTAGTTCTCTTAAAAAATCCACGGGTTCCAATGGATATCTCCAAAACTCCATCCAAATTTCATGGTTTTGACTAGATCTCTCTAAATTTCCATCTAAATCTAGTTCCTCGGCCATTGATGACAAATATTGGCACGAATGCGATCGAAATGGAAACCCTCAAATTTCCTATTTTGGAGGTAAATGATCAATTTTTTGTGGGTTTAAATTATTTTTCACTTTTATTTAACCTTTCGTTTGAACCCCATTTCATTCCATGGTGGTCATTCTATTCAGTGTTCAACTGGAAGAGAGCAGATTTTGGCTAGTTTCAACTCAGAAAGAGAGCATTTTTTGGCCGGTTTCAACTCAGAGGGTTGTTATGTACAAAATTCTTTGGTATGATTGATAGCTTTCTCAAACACGTGGCATGTTTCTTCTTATAGGTATGCTTGTTATTGTTATTTCACTGTTTATTTTGTTTCTTTGGAAAATTATATCGAACTTGCAAATTACAATTCATTTTTAAGTGATGGTGGGGGAAACTACTTGGGATTTGAGGATGTTTTGTATAGCCAGTAAGAAAGACAAAAATCCATGGTGGTATGGTGTATTGTGTGTAATATTGTGCGTGTTTTCATGTACAGAGTTAGATTAGACAAAAGTATCCTTAAGAAGAGAAGATTATTGTACACCTCAGTTCTGAATCAAAAAAATAAATTTGATGAATCATAATGTACACCTCAGTTCTCTCAGAAAAAATGTTCATTTGACATTCCTCTTCCATGAGTAAATATTTTTGGTAGTTACAACATGCGATAGATGTGAATTCTACATTCACAAGGCATGATCATTTGAATGATTTCTGTGGCAATATTAGGGGAACTGAGTTGGAAAGCAAGATGACTTCTCCTTGGAGAGTGCTATGAGTTAGAAAATGTTAAAGTACCATGAAAACTACTATAAAATAAAGGCTAATGTAGATGAAGTATGGGATGAAATGTTGAACCAAGCTCAAATAGTAGGTTCTCATTTGGAAGTGTCCAACCATTCCAACTAATGTCCTTAAAGTTGTTGAGATTATAGATAGAACTGAGGCATCCATTGATGCCAAAAGTATCCTTAAGAAGAAAACATTATTGTTTTTACAAGATCACTTGAAAGCATCTAATGTATAAATAAGAAGGTTTACTGATATCATTGATTAGATGTGAAAATTGAGTATGTTATCTTCCTAGAGTGAGAACACCTAGTTGATTCCCTAGGCCAATCATCTTGATCAAATGGAGTAAGAATTTTTTTTTGTGGATGATATTAATTCCTTCATTTAGCCACCTACAATTTACGAACTTTTGGAATTATTAGATCCCTTTACTGCTATTTTGGAGAATCCAACTACTCTAAAATCTACTTTGCACAATATTTCCTATAGGTCTATGACAGAGCTAGATTAGCATGGAAAAATGCTAAACCACATTTAAACGGTCATTTCTATTCTTTTCTTGATAGCTTCCATGAAATTTAATCAACTGTGTTGCAAACTGATTGATACTTGGTGCTTCTAATGGCCATTTAAATTTTAAAGGATTCCTTTAAATTTTGCATGCATGGTGGACTACCATTGGTATTGTCAAGAGGAAAAATAACTTCTTGTGAGGGGAGGCAAATGGCATCCATTGCTAGTCGATGGTTGGAAGCAATAGCATTTGAATGGGAAGAGAATGTCCCAATGATCAATGACCTATCAAGTGGAGGAAAATGGGTCTATTAATGTTTTACAAACACAAATGGTAATCCTTCTAAGATCAAAAGAATAGAAGAACCCTGACCTAGTGAGTAAATATTTTATAGGCCTATACAAAATTGCAAATAGAACACCAAAGGTAGTTACTAGTTTGAATATCCCTTGTCAAAAAAATCCTAGGTAAAGCTTCCATGGTAATCTTGGGTAACCCCTATATACCCTTTACAACTCTAATTGTTGTTTGTTGCTAGATACATTTCATTCAGATTTTAACGGACATTTTTTTGAGGAGAGAATCTTTGAGAAAAGCATCATATCTATTTTCTTGTTTGGTGTAATTTGTACGTCATCTCTATTTTGTAGACACCATGAGGAGAATGAAGGAAATCCAATAAGTTTTTTGAGTCAGAAAAAATGTTGATTTGACATTCCTCTTCCACGAGTAAATAATTTTGGCAGTTCCAGCATCGTCAGCATCAAATAAGAGAACATTAGTTTCCCTTTATATAATTATGGTTTTTTGGAAAGAATGGTATAGGAAAGAGAGGTGAAGGATGCATTCACAAGGAATGATCATTTAAATGATTTATGTGGAAATCTTAGGGGAACTGAATTGGAAAGCAAGCTAACTTCTCCCTGGTAGAGTGCTACGAGTTAGAAAATGTTGAAGTACCATGAAAACTACTATAAAATAAATGCTAATGTAGATGTAGTATGGGATTAATTGTTGAACCAAGCTCAAACATAAGGTGCTTGTTTGTAAGTATTGCCAACCATTCCCACTAATATCCTTAAAGTTTTTTGGTTTATAGAAAGAATTGAGGTGTCCATTGTGTTAGTGCTAGAAGTTGCTCTTAGACTACTTCAAGGGAAAGCCTAGCACATATTAAAATGATAGGATTTGATTCGGGTTACTTGGGTTTTAAGAAACTAAGAGAGTGGTAAATTTGATCAAGAAGGCAGTGAAGCCATTGGGCATGGAGTCCATACAAAACTATAACCCCAAACTAAGAGTCTATGGGTAGAAAATGGAGACAATAGAATCATTGGCTAGAAAATTTTTAATTGTTTCAAAGATGAGGTTGTGAATGGAAGATATAGAGAAGGGTTGATTGTTTCATCCTTCAGACAAGATGATCCTTGGGATGACACTTTAAACCGAAGAACTAACCCAACTCAGAAAATCCCTTTCCAAATTGATTAAACAAAAAATGAATACAGTAATGGTAAAAACTCTCATAAAACACTTAAGAGAGTCTTCTCAGCATAACAAGTATTTTCCATATACCATATAGAAATTACAATGCATTCATGAATGAACAAGACTATGAACTAACTGTAGAAAATTTACATACTAACCAAGGACTAAATTGGACTGTCCATATCTTTGCATAGAAAGTAGTACAGGTCTTTTAGAAAGAGACTTCAATCACCTTGTTGCTTCATTGATATTTCATGAAACTTTTACAAAAGACCTCTCGAGTCTATCCTCTCTATTTCTCAAAACTACAATCTAGAGAGACTGCTCCCATTTCCTATTACAATTTAACAAATATATAAAAATAGGTGGATAACTATCTCTAAGTTCTAGGAAACAAATTTTATTCTACATACTAAAAATAAAAGAAATAAATATGGAACAGGATGAAAAGCATTCTCAAATGCTGAAATTAGTTGGAAATAATTGCCACATGTAATCCATTTTCTATTCATACTCAATCATTGATGAACACTCCTTGAAATATGGAATTGTCTACTGATTTCATGCCTGGAAATTTGGGATCTAGTTGCTAAAAACTGAATGCCATAAATTCCCATCAACTGCTGATACTGTCACTTGAAAGTTGCAATGATCTTCAAATTCTAGAAAAGAAGACTTCGAACCTGGTTTTATCCTCTTCCACTTGTCTCTAAACTCTCGAAGGATGCCTGAAAATATTCAATTTGTCATCAAATCCTTGCTTTTGACTTTAAACTGCCAAAACTTCCATCACTGCAAAAAGCATTTGCAGAAGAGGATACAGTTTACTACTAGCATGTTGAAGTTGTCATGATTGAATTGCCTCATAAAACCCGTTGTAGAGGATACTGTCATCTTTTTTTCTTATTCACCCATATTTCAGAGGACACCCTAACCCAATCTTCAGCAAACTGGGCTGCGACCTCATTGCATTCATCAATGGATTCCATTTATACAATACACTCAACATGTTTTGCAAAATGGAACATGCTTCTTCTCTTATTCTTAGGATATGACTTCATAACAATTGGGAAACCTTCTTGAAATTCTGTTAAGAAAACTCCCATCTCTGTATGTCCACAAGTTTCATCTTTGTCTTCTTTCAATCCCATATGAACTAACAAATGGAATGTATTAGAATTTGCATGGGCATCCTAAATCTTCATCTAGTGCACTTAATGTCTTATCAACCTAATTTTTAAACCCTGCATTTTGGGACATAACAATACCCCATTTACTTCCTGCAGAAGCCATAGAAGGAACATATAATCCCTTGGAAAGATTCTCTTCCTTGAATTTTATTAATTGATCTTCCTGTCGAGGAAGCAGAACCTATTGTAGGCTTGAAACAACCAAACCAGGAAACTCTTTCTCAAGACCAGATGCTAGATATGAATCCACCTTCTTTTTATAATATGACTGATAGAAGACTTGGTTAAGTGTCTTTCTTCTCTGATATCCATGTTATCTCCATAGGGTTTGTAGGCACCCCATCAAAAGGATCCTAAGTAATATGAAATGAAACATCATGCCTAGCCTGTATTGAGAATGTTACTGGAACATCTTTTCAACTCTAAAAAGAAAAAACTTTCGATGAGTTTGGTGAATGAGGATAACGCACTGCATTTTTTGCTCCAACAACAAGAGGATATTTCCCATCTATTTTTAGAAAATACCAATCAAAATAGCCATTTTCGAGCCATCCTTGGCATGCAGAGACCCATTTCCAATAAATCATTTTCAGTGAAATACTAAAACCTTAATCAACAAAAGAACATGGCATTCTTGACTCCATCGTGAAGTTTAGGAAAATTCAGATGAGATGAGGACAACGATGAGAATGAAGTGGATGAAGTCTAAGAGGCTGTAAATGCTAATCTCTGAAGGTAAAGTATCCCTCGATGTGCTGCAAGATCTGCATAATACACTGGCTGAGCCAAAGATACTGGCTTTGTGCATCTTGCAAATGTATAGTACATATTGTTGATCAGAGTCTTCAATTCATCAGAACTGAAGTTGTTTCCATCTTAGAGAACATGGTAATGAGTTCGCTTATTGGTCCTTCTTTAGGCATTCTTCTGGACACTTGGATCCCAAAAAATTCCCACACCCCTTTCCTCTATAAGTGAGATGGGATTTTGTGGGTTGTCTTTGGTTTTCTTCCTTTGGATGTCTTTAACTTTAGATGGCTTCTAAGCACTGACTAGCCCATTATTTTGCCTCTTCTTGATGGTTGGCTTGACGACAAGTGTGACCAATAAAACCTGAGGCACCATCAAATGTGGAATCATCCTCGTAGTTGAAGGCTATAGTCCAGTCTGAACATATCAACACAAGAGAATAAAACAATTAGCATCACATTTCAGTCAACAAAAATAAAAGTTGTGTTAAATAAATAGATAAATATGTTTGCATGTAGTCTTACCATTTTAGGTGAGGTACAAGTATATTACGAGGAATATAGTTGTTGCCCAAACAATTTATAACTTGCAGTCCTATCTTCAATAGGTAGTGCTTCAGTTGGTTTTTGGGGTCTTTTGGAAATGGAAAGATTTTCAGCACCACATTCTAGTGATGCCAATGGAGCTTCTTTGATTTTATTATTTCGTCCA
>ML795800.1:386130-401051 GCA_009831015.1 Picea engelmannii
TATTCCCTATATCATCCAAATGAGAATAACATGTAGGATCAATAAAGTGGCTAACCCCATGATCAAGTAGTACATTAACTTCATTTAAAACTACACCAATACAATACACAGATTCCCATGATGGGCACACTATCACAACTTCATGTCATTTCGTTATATATCAATGTCGATATTGGATTCAATTATGGCTTCTAATTGAAGTTGCACAACTTTGAATTCATAACAATTGGCAGATAACTATATAATCATGACAACATGTACACAAGCATATAAGTTGATAATAAAGTATCACACAAAACGTAAACAAAACAATCAAATATTCTAGCTACAGGGCAAGAACATCCCCTTCAACATACTCCTATGCTACCAAAACCTAGACCCCCTAGCTTCCTTACTACACAGCCTTTCTAGTACATAAACTAGTATGAAACCCCTAGGGAATGCTCTCAAGATGTTTCTTGGATGTTAAGTAACCTAGTTTGTGTTCATGTTCAAATTCATGGAACAATGAAGTTCAAAAAAAGTTCATCTCTGCAAAGAAATATGATCAAATTTACCATTAAGTTCGATAGAAATAATTAAACGAATTCCATTATAACTTCATATATTCAAACATATATCTATCTATCTATCTATCTATCTATCTATCTATCTATCTATCTATCTATATATATATATATATATATATATATATATATATATATATATATAACATCAAATTTGACCCAAAAAGATGTCAAATTAAAAGTCAAGATGAATACATACATGCATACATAAATATATTGTTTTGTTTCGACATTTTTGAAGTTAAACAAAAAAATGAAAAGGGTACAATAAGGGTGGGAAAGTTTCCACATCTGAGACAACATAGATCCGAGAATCGATGTCTGAAACAAAAAAGCACTATGTTATCATATTTCCCATAAACACGACATCAATAAAAAACGCAACGCCAACCTTGCAGAGGACTTTTGAAAGCCTTACACTACTCCAAATACAACTCTAAAAGAATCAATGGAAAACTGAGGGTATCTAGTTGTCATTATACACCTCAATAAAATCAAATGGACACATTTTGACAGAGAAAAATATTTTTTCCCAAAGTTACTCCCAGAAGAGTAGCGAAGGTCTTGAAAAAGTGTCAGAGACCTGTTTTTTATCATGTTTTTTGGATTTTTCTTCAACATTGTGATCTGAAATTGCCAACAGATTATATATGTGTGAAGTACAACTCAATACCTATACAATAATGTAACTTTTTCATCATTTAGATCATCTCAGATAAAGCGCAGCATGGCCACACTGCGCTTATGTACATCAAAACTGTCAAAATTTCAAAAATTTGCAAAAATTGTCAAAATTCCTTGCAATTTGTTTCTGGCACTCCTTGTGTCATGGGTTTACACAATTAGTGATGCATCATCCAAGATATCAAGTCTATCTCTCCTCTTTGTCTTCTTTAGGGTTTTCCTTAGCCTATTTTTCATGTTTTTGAGCTAGCTTCATAATCACTACAGTTGAATTGTGTTTTAAACTCCAAAATGGTACAATAAGGGTGGGAAAGTGTCCAAGCATGAGCCAACATGGATCAGAGAATTGACGTCTGAAACAAAAAATCACTATGTTGTCATATTTCCCAGAAATGCAACATCAATGAAAAACACAACGCCAACCTTGGAGAGGACTTTTGAAATCCTTCCACTACTCCAAATCCAACTCTGAAAAGCTCAATGGAAACCTGAGGGTATATAGTTATCATTACATACCTCAAGAAAATAAAACAGACATATTTAGACAGAGAAAAATATGTTTTCCCAAATTTACTCCCAAAAGAGCAGCGAAGATCTTGAAAAAGTGGCAAAGAGTTGTTTTTTATCATGTTTTTCGAATTTTTATTCAACACTGTGATCTGAAATTTCCAACAGAGTATATATATGTGAATTAAAACTCAATACATGTCCAATCATGTAAATTTTTCATCATTTAGATCATCTGAGAGAAAGCGCAGCGTGGCCACGGTGCGCTTCTATACATCAAAACTGTGAAAATACCAAAAATTTCAAAAATTTGTAAAAATTGTCAAAATTCCTTGCAATTTGTTTCTGGGACTCCTTGTGTGATGGGTTTACACAATCAATGATACATCATCCAAGAGATCAAGTCTATCTCTCCTCTTTGGCTTCTTTAGGGCTTTCCTTAGCCTATTTTTCATGTTTTTGAGCTAACTTCATAATCACTACAGTTGAATTGTGTTTTAAACTCCAAAATGTTACAATAAGGGTGGGAAAGTGTCTAGGTATGAGCCAAAACAGATCATAGAATTGATGACTGAAAAAAAAAAAGCATTATGTTTTCATATTTCCCTAAAATGCAGCATCAATAAAAAACGCAACGCTAACCTTGGAGAGGAATTTTGAAAGCCTTCCACTACACCAAATCCAGTTCTGAAAGTCTCAATGGAAACCTAAGGGTATCTAGATTTCATTAGAAACCTCAAGAAAATAAAATGGACACACTTTGACAGAGAAAAATATGTTTTCCCAAAGTTACTCCCAGAAGAGCAGCGAAGGTCTTGAAAAAGTGGCAGAGACCTGTTTTTTATCATGTTTTTTGGATTTTTCTTCAACACAGTGATCTAAAATAGCCAACAGAGTATATATATGTGAATTACATATCAAAACATATCCAATAATGTAAATTCTTCATCATTTATATTGTCTGAGAGAAAGCGCAGCGTGGCCACGCTATGCTTATGTACATCAAAACAGTCAAAATACAAAAAATTTCAAAAAATTGCAAAAATTGTCAAAATTTATTGCAATTTTGTTTCTGGGACTCCTTGCGTGATGGGTTTACAAAATCAATGATGAATCATCCAATATATCAAGTATATATCTCCTCTTGGTCTTCTTTAGGGCTTTCCTTAGCCTATTTTTCATGTTTTTTAGCTAACTTCATAATCACTACAATTGAATTGTGTTTTAAACTCCAAAATGGTACAATAAGGGTGGGAACATGTATAGGTATGAGCCAACATAGATTAGAGAATCGATGTCTAAAACAAAAAAGGACTATGTTGTCATATTTCCCAAAAACGCAGCATTAATAAAAAACGTAGCGCTAACCTTGGAGAGGAATTTTGAAAGCCTTCCACTACACCAAATCCAGCTATGAAAAGCTCAATGGAAACCTGAGAGTGTCTATTTTTTGTTAGAAACCTCAAGAAAATAAAATGGACACATTTTGACAGATAAAAATATGTTTTCCCAAAGTTACTCCTAGAAGAATAATGAAGGCCTTGAAAAAGTGGCAAAGACCTGTTTTTTATCATGTTTTTTGGATTTTTCTTCAACACAATGATCTGAAATTGCCAAAAGAGTATATATATGTGTGAATTAAATCTCAAAACCTATCCAATAATGTAACTTATTCATCATTTAGATTGTTTGAGAGAAAGCGCAGTGTGGCCACACTGCGCTTTTGTACATCAAAACAGTCAAAATACCAAAAATTCCAAAAATTTGCAAAAAATGTCAAAATTTCTTGTAATTTGTTTCTAGGACTCCTTGTGTGATGGGTTTACACAATAAATTATGAATCATCCAAGATATCAAGTATATATATCCTCTTTGTCTTCTTTAGGGCTTTCCTTAGCCTATTTTTCATGTTTTTGAGCTAACTTCAGAATCAATACAGTTGAATTTTGTTTTAAACTACAAAATAGTACAATAAGGGTGGGAAAGTGTCTAGCTATGAGCCAACATAGATTAGAGAATCGACGTCTAAAACAAAAAAGTACTATGTTGTCATATTTCCCAGAAACGCAACATCAATGAAAAATGCAGCGCCAACCTTGGAGAGGACTTTTGAAAGCCTTCCACTACTACAAATCCATCTCTGAAAGGCTCAATGGAAACCTGAGGGTTTCTAGCTGTCACTAGACACCTCAATAAAATAAAATTTACAATGTTTGATAGAGAAAAATATGTTTTCCGAAAGTTACTCCCAGAAGAGAAGCGAAGGTCTTGAAAAAGTGGTAGAGACCTGTTTTTTGTCATGTTTTTTGGATTTTTCTTCAACACTATGATCTGAAATTGCCAAAAGAGAATATATATGTGAAGTACATCTCAATACCCATCCAATCATGTAACTTTTTCATTATTTAGATCATTTCAAAGAAAGCGTAGCGTAGCCACACTGCGCTTCTGTACATCAAAACTGTCAAAATACCAAAAATTTTAAAAATTTGCAAAAAATGTCAAAATTCCTTGCAATTTGTCTCTCGAACTCCTTGTGTGATGGGTTTACATAATCATTGATTCATCATCCAAGAGATCAATTCTATCTCTCTTTTTCTTCATTAGGGCTTTCCTTAGCCTATTTTTCATGTTTTTGTGCTAACTTCAGAATCACTATAGTTGAATTCTATTTTAAACTCTAAAATGGTACAGTAAGGGTGGGAAAGTGTCAAGGTATGAGCCAACACAGATCAAAGAATCGATGTTTGAAACAAAAAAAATCACTATGTTGTCATATTTCCTAGAAATGCAACATCAATAAAAAACGCAACGCCAACCTTGGAGAGGACTTTTGAAAGCCTTCCACTACTCCAAATCCAGCTATGAAAGACTCAATGGAAACCTGAGGGGATCTGGTTGTCATTTGACACCTCAAGAAAATAAAATGGACACCTATTGACAGATAAAAATATGTTTTCCCAAATTTACTCCCAGAAGAGCAACGAAGGTCTTGAAAAAGTGGCAGAGACCTGTTTTTTATCATGTGTTTTGGATTTTTATTCAACATTGTGATCTGAAATTGCCAACAGAGTATATATATGTGAAGTACATCTCAATACATATCCAATCATGTAACTTTTTCATCATTTAGATTGTCTGAGAGAAAGAGCAGCGTGGCCATGCTGTGCTTCTATACATCAAAACTCTCAAAATACCAAAAATTTAAAAAAATTGCCAAAATTGTCAAAATTCCTTGCAATTTGTTTTTGGGATTCCTTGTGTGATGGGTTTACACAATCAATGATCCATCATCCAGGATATCAAGTCTATCTCTCCTCTTTGTCTTCTTTAGCACTTTCCTTAGCCTCTTTTTCATGTTTTTGAGCTAAGTTCAAAATCACTACAGTTGAATTGTGTTTCCAAAATGGTACAATAAGGGTGGGCAAGTGTTCAGGTATGAGCCAAAACATATCAAAGAATTGATGTCTGAAACAACAAACAACTATGTTGTCATATTTCACAGAAACACAACATCAATATAAAACGCAACGCCAACCTTGAAGAGGACTTTTGAAATCCTTCCACTACTCCAAATCCAGCTCTGAAAGGATCAATGGAAACGTGATGGTATCGAGTTGTCATTAGACACATCAAGAAAATAAAATTGACACCTTTTGATAGAGAAAAATATTTTTTCCCAAAGTTACTCCCAGAAGAGCACCGAAGGTCTTGAAAAAGAGGCAGAGACCTGTTTTTTATCATGTGTTTTGATTTTTCTTCAACACTATGATATGAAATTTCCATCAGAGTATATATATGTGAAGTAAAAATCAATACCTATCCAAGTATGTAAATTTTTAGTCATTTAGATCGTCTGAGACAAAGCACAGCGTGGCCAAGTTGTGTTTTTGCACATGAAAACTGTCAAAATACAAAAAATTTCAAAAGTTTGCCAAAATTGTCAAAATTCCTTGCAATTTGTTTCTAGGACTCCTTGTGTGACGGGTTTACACAATTATTTACACGTCATCCAAGATATCAAGTCTATCTCTCCTCTTTGGTTTCTTTAGGGCTTTCCTTAACGTATTTTTCATGTTTTTGAGCTAACTTCATAATCACTACAGCTGAATTGTGTTTTAAACTCCAAAATGGTACAATAAGGGTGGGAAAGTGTCCAAGTATGAGCCAAAATAGATCATAGAATTGATGTCTAAAACAAAAAAGCACAATGTTGTCATATTTCCCAGAAACACAACATCAATAAAAAATGCAGCGCCAACCTTGGAGAGCACTGTTGAAATCTTTCCACTACTCCAAATCCAGCTCTGAAATTCTTAATGAAAACCTGAGGGTATCGATTTTGCATTAGACACCTAAATAAAATCAAATGGACACCTTTTGACAGAGAAAAATATGTTTTCCCAAGGTTACTCCCAGAAGAGCAGCCAAGGTCTTGAAAACATGGCAGAGACCTGTTTTTATCATGTGTTTTGGATTTGTCTTCAACACTGTGATCTGAAATTTCCAATAGATTATATATATGTGAAGTACATATCAATACTTATCCAATAATGTAATTTTTTCATCATCTAGATCGTCTGAGAGAAAGCGCAACGTGGGCATGCTGGGCTTATGTACATCAAAACTGTCAAAATACCAAAAATTTCAAAAATTTGCCAAAATTGTCAAAAATCCTTGTAATTTGTTTCTAGGACTCCTTGTGTGATGGGTTTACACAATTAGTGATGCATAATCCAAGAGATCAAGTCTATCTCTCCTCTTTGGCTTCTTTAAGGCTTTCTTTAGCCTATTTTTCATGTTTTTGAGCTAACTTCAGAATCACTATAGTTGAATTGTGTTTTAAACTCCAAAATGGTACAATGAGGGTGAGAACTGTCCAAGTAGGAGCCAACATAGATCAGAGAATCGATGTCTAAAACAAAAAAGCACTATGTTGTCTGAAACAAACACAACGCCAACCTTGGAGAGGACTTTTGAAAGCCTTCCACTACTCCAAATCCATCTCTAAAAGGCTCAATGGAAACCTGAGGGTATCGAGTTGTCATTAGACACCTCAAGAAAATCAAATGGACACCTTTTGATATAGAAAAATATGTTTTTCCAAAGTTACTCCCAAAAGAGCAGAGAAGGTCTTGAAAAAGTGGCAGAGACCCTTTTTTTATCATGTATTTTGGATTTTTCATCAACACTGTGATGTGAAATTGCAAACAAAGTATATACATGTGAATTAAAACTCAATACCTATCCAATATTGTAACTTTTTCATCATTTATATCATCTGAGAGAAAGTTTAGCGTGGCCACGCTGCGCTTCTGTACATCAAAATAGTCAAAATATGAAAAATTTGCAAAAATTGTCAAAATTCCCTGCAATTTGCTTCTCGCACTCCTTGTGTGATGGGTTTACAAAATCAGTGATGCATCATCCAAGAAATCAAGTCTATCTCTCCTATTTAGCTTCTTAAGGGATTTCCTTAGCCTATTTTTCATGTTTTTGAGCTAACTTCAGAATCACTACAGTTGAATTGTGTTTTAAACTCCAAAATGGTACAATAAGGGTGGAAAAGTGTCTAGGTATGAGCCAAAAAAATCAGAGAATCGATTTCTGGAAAACAAAAGCACAATGTTGTCATATTTCCCAGAGACGCAACATCAATAAAAAACACAGCGCCAACCTTGGAGAGGACTTTTGAAAGCCTTCCACTACTCCAAATCTAGATCTGAAAGGCTAAATGGAAACTTAAGGGTATATAGTTATCATTAGACACCTCAAGAAAATCAAATGGACACATTTTGACAGAGAAAATTATGTTTTCCCAAAGTTACTCCTAGAAGAGCAGCGAAGGTCTTGAAAAAGTGGCAGAGACCTGTTTTTTATCATGTTTTTGTTTTCTTCTTCAACACTGTGATGTGAAATTGCCAACATAGTATATACATGTGAATTAAAACTCAATACCTATCCAATCATGTAACTTTTTCATCATTTAGATCATCTAAGAGAAAGCGCAGCGTGGCCACGCTGCGCTTTTGTACATCAAAACTATGAAAATACCAAAAATTCCAAAAATTTGCAAAAATTGTCAAAATTCCTTGCAATTTATTTCTTGGAATCCTTGTGTGTTGGGTTTACACAATTAGTGATGCATCATCCGAAGGATCAAATCTATCTCTCCTCTTTGTCTTCTTTAGCTCTATTTTTCATGTTTTTAAGCTAACAATAGAATCACTACAGTTGAATTGTGTTTTAAACTCCAAAATGGTACAATAATCATGGGAAAGTGTCTAGGTATGAGCCAAAACAGATCAGAGAATCGATGTCTGAAACAAAAAATCACTATGCTCCCATATTTCCCAGAAACACACAATCAATAAAAGATGCAACACCAACCTTGGAGAGGACTTTTAAAAGCCTTCCACTACTCCAAATCCAACTCTGAAAGGCTCAATGGAAACCTCAGGGTATCTAATTTTCATTAGACACCTCAAGAAAATAAAATGGACACCTTTTGATAGATAAAAATATGTTTTCCCAAAGTTACTCCTAGAAGAGGAGCGAAATTCTTGAAAACGTGGCAGAGACCTGTTTTTTGTCATGTTTTTTGGATTTTTCTTCAACACTGTGATTTGAAATTGCCAAAAGAGTATATATATTTGAAGTACAACTCAATACCTACCCAATAATGTAACGTTTTCATCATTTAGATTGTCTGAGAGAAATCGCAGCATGGCCACTATGCGCTTCTGTACATCAAAACTATCAAAATAAAAAATAAATAAATAATTCCTTGCAATTTGTTTTTGGGACTCCTTTTGTGATGGGTTTACACAATAAGTGATGCATAATCCAAGATATCAAGTCTATCTCTCCTCTTTGGCTTCTTTAGGGATTTCCTTAGCCTATTTTCCATGTTTTTGAGCTAACTTCAAAATCACTACAGTTGAATTGTATTTTAAACTCCAAAATGGTACAATAAGGGTGGGAAAGTGTCCAGATATGAGGCAACACATATCAGATAATCGATTTCTGAAACAAAAAAGCACCATGTTGTCATATTTCCCAGAAACGCAGCATGAATAAAAAACGCAACGCCAACCTTGGAGAGGACTTTTGAAAGCCTTCCACTACTCCAAATCTAGCTCTGAAAGGCTCAATGGAAACCTGAGGGTATCCAGTTGTCATTAGACACCTCAAGAAAATCAAATGGACACCTTTTGACAGAGAAAAAGTGGCAGAGACCTGTTTTTTATCATGTTTTTTTTTTTTTTTTCTTCAACACTGTGATCTTAAATTTCCAAGAGAGTATATATATGTGAAGTAAAACTCAATACCTATCCAATAATGTAACGTTTTCATCATTTATATGGTCTGAGAGAAAGTGCAATGTGGCCACGCTGCACTTCTGTACATCAAAACTGTCAAAATATCAAAAAATTTAACAATTTGCCAAAATTGTCAAAATTCCTTGCAATTTGTTTCTCGGAATCCTTGTGTGATGGGTTTACACAATCAGTGATGCATCATCCAAGATATCATGTCTATCTCTCCACTTTGGCTTCTTTAGGGCTTTCCTTAGCCTATTTTTCATGTTTTTGAGCTAACCTCAGAATCACTACAATTGAATTGTGTTTTGAACTCCAAAATGGTACAATAAGGGTGGGAAAGTGTTCAGATATGAGGCAACACATATCAGAGAATCAATGTTTGAAATAAAATAGCACTATCTTTTCATATTTCCCAGAAGCGCAGTATCAATAAAAAATGCAGTGCCAACCTTGGAGAGGACTTTTGAAATCCTTCCACTACTCCAAATCCAGCTCTGAAAGGGTCAATGGAAACCTGAGGGTATCGAGTGCTCATTAGAAACCTCAAGAAAATCAAATGGACACCTTTTGAGAGAGAAAAATATGTTTTCCCAAATTTACTCCCAGAAGAACATAGAAGGTCTTGAAAAAGTGGCAAAGACCTGTTTGTTATCATGTGTTCTGGATTTTTCTTCAACATTGTGATCTAAAATTGCCAACGGAGTATATATTTGAAGTACAACTCAATACCTATCCAAGCATGTAAATTTTTCATCATTTAGATCGTCTGAGAGAAAGCGCAGCGTGGCGATGTTGCACTTTTGTACATCAAAACTATCAAAATACCAAAAATTTCAACAATTGTCAAAATTCCTTGCAATTTGTTTCTAGGACTCCTTATGTGATGGGTTTACACAATTAGTGATGCATCATCCAAGAGACCAAGCCTATCTCTCCTCTTTGTCTTCTTTAGGGCTTTCCTTAGCCTATTTTTCATGTTTTTGAGCTAACTTCAGAATCACTATAGTTGAATTGTGTTTTAAACTCCAAAATGGTACAATAAGGGTGGGAAAGTGTCCAAGTATGAGCCAACATAGATCATAGAATTGATGTCTGAAACAAAAAATCACTATGTTGTCATATTTCCTAGAAACGCAACATCAATCAAAAATGCAGCGCCAACCTTGGAGAGGACTTTTGGAATCCTTCCACTACTCCAAATCCATCTCTGAAAGGCTAAATGGAAACATGAGAGTATAAATTTTCCGTTAGAAACCTCAATAAAATTATATGGACACCTTTTGATAGAGAAAAATATGTTTTGCCAAAGTTACTCCCAAAAGAGCAGCGAATGTCTTGAAAATGTGGCAGAGACCTATTTTGTATCATGTGTTTTGGATTTTTATTCAATGTTGTGATCTGAAATTACCAACGGAGTATATATATGTGAATAACAACTCAATACCTATCCAAGAATGTAACATTTTCATCCTTTATATTGTCTGAGAGAAAGCATAGCATGGCCACGCTGCACTTTTATACATCAAAATTGTCAAAATACCAAAAATTTCAAAAATTTGTAAAAATTGTCAAAATTCCTTACAATATGTTTCTAGGACTCCTTGTGTGATGGGTTTACACAATCAGTGATGCATCATCCAAGAGATCAAGTCTATCTCTCCCCTTCGGCTTCTTTAGGGCTTTCCTTAGCCTATTTTTCATGTTTTTGAGCTAACTTCATAATCACTACAATTGAATTGTGTTTTAAACTCCAAAATGGTATGATAAGGGTAGGAAGTGTCATGGTATGAGCCAACACACATCATAGAATCGATGTCTGAAACAAAAAATCACTATGTTGACATATTTCCCAGAAACGCAACACCAATAAAAAACGCAGCCCCAACCTTGGAGAGGACTTTTGAAAGCCTTCCACTACTCCAAATCCATCTCTGAAAGGATCAATGGAAACCTGAGAGTATCGAGTTTCCATTAGAAACCTCAAGAAAATAAAATGGACAGATTTTGACAGAGAGAAATATGTTTTCCCAAAGTTACTCCTAGAAGAGCAACCAAGGTCTTGAAAACATGGCAGAGACCTGTTTTTTGTCACGTGTTTTGGATTTTTCTTTAACCCTGTGATCTGAAATTGCCAACAAAGTATATATATTTGAAGTACATATGAATACCTATCCAATCATGTAATTTTTTCATCCTTTAGATCGTCTAAGAGAAAGCACAGCATGGCCACACCACACTTATGTACATCAAAACTGTCAAAATACCAAACATTTCAATTTTTTTCCAAAATTGTCAAAATTGTGTGGAATTGGTTTCTGGGACTCCTTGTGTGATGGGTTTACACAATTAGGGATGCATCATCCAAGATATCAAGTATATCTCTCCCCTTTGGCTTCTTTAGGGCTTTCCTTAGCCTATTTTTCATGTATTTGAGCTAACTTCAAAATCACTAAAGTTGAATTGTGTTTTAAACTCCAAAATGGTACGATAAGGGTGGGAAGTGTCCAGGTATGAGCCAGCATAGATTAGAGAATCAATTTCTGAAACAAAAAATCACTATGTTGTCATATTTCCCAGAAACGCAGCACCAATCAAAAACACAACACCAACCTTGGAGAGGACTTTTGAAAGCCATCCACTACTCCAAATCCATCTATGAAAGTCTCAATGGAAAACTAAGGGTATCTATTTTTCATTATACACCTCAAGAAAATCAAATGGACATCGTTTGATAGAGAAAAATATGTTTTCCCAAATTTACTCCCAGAAGAGCAGCGAAGGTCTTGAAAAAGTGGTAGAGACCTTTTTTTATCATGTGTTTTGGATTTTTCTTAACCACTGTGATCTGAAATTTCCAACAGAGTATATATATGTGAAGTACATATCAATACCTATCCAAGAATGTAATGTTTTCATCATTTAGATCATCTGATAGAAAGCGTAGCGTGGCCACGTTGTGCTTTTGTACATCAAAACTGCCAAAATACCAAAAATTTCAACAATTTGCCAACATTTTCAAAATTCCTTGCAATTTGTTTCTCAGACTCCTTGTGTGATGGGTTTACACAATTAGTAATGCATCATCCAAGAGATCAAGTCTATCTCTCCTCTTTGGCTTCTTTAGGGATTTCCTTAGCCTATTTTTCATGTTTTTGAGCTAACTTCATAATCACCACAGTTGAATTGTGTTTTAAACTAAAAAATAGTACAATAAGGGCAGGAAAGTGTCTAGGTATGAGACAACACACATCAAAGAATTGATGTCTTAAAAAAAAAGCACTACGTTGTCATATTTCCCAGAAGCACAGCATCAATAAAAAACGCAACGCCAACCTTAGGGAGGACTTTTGAAAGCCTTCCACTACTCCAAATCTAACTCTGAAAGGCTCAATGAAAACCTTAGGGTATCGAGTTTTCATTATACACCTAAATAAAATATAATGGACACCTTTTGACAGAGAAAAATATGTTTTCCGAAAGTTACTCCCAGAAGAGCATCAAAGGTCTTGAAAAAGTGGCAGAGACCTATTTTTTATCACGTGTTTTGGATTTTTCTTCAACACTATCATATGAAATTGCCGAAAAAGTATATATATGTGAAGTAAATCTCAATGCCTATTCAATCATGTAAATTTTTCATCATTTAGATCGTCTGAAAGAAAGCACAACGTGGCCACGCTGCGCTTCTGTACATCAAAGTTGTCAAAATACCAAAAATTTCAAAATTTTGCAAAAATTGTCAAAATTTATTGCAATTTGTTTCTGGGACTCCTTGTGTGATTATTTTACACAATAAGTGATGAATCATCTAAGAGATCAAGTCTTTCTCTCCTCTTTGTCTTCTTTAGGTCTTTCCTTAACCTATTTTTTATGTTTTTGAGCTAACTTCATAATCACTACAATTGAATTGTGTTTTAAACTACAAAATAGTAAAATAAGGGTGGGAAAGTGTCCAGGTATGAGCCAACACACATCAGAGAATCAATGTCTGAAACCAAAAAACACTATGTTGTCATATTTCCGAGAAACACAACATCAACAAAAAATGCAGAGCCAACATGGGAGAGGACTTTTGAAAGCCTTCCACTACTCCAAATCCATCTTTGAAAGGCTCAATGGAAACATGAGGGTATCTTGTTGTCATTAGACACCTCAAGAAAATAAAATGGACATATTTTGACAGAGAAAAATATGTTTTCCCAAAGTTACTCCCAGAAGAGCAGCAAAGGTCTTGAAAAAGTGGCAGAGACCTGTTTGTTATCATGTTTTTTGGGTTTTTCTTCAACATTATGATGTGAAATTGCCAACAAAGTATATATATGTCAAGTAAAACTCAATACCTATCCAATAAAGTAACTTTTTCATCATTTAGATCATCTGAGAGAAAGTGTATTGTGGCCACGCTGTGCTTCTATACATCAAAACTGTCAAAATACCAAAAATTTCAAAAATTTGCAAAAAATGTCAAAATTCCATGCAATTTGCTTCTCAAACTTCTTGTGTGATGGGTTTACACAATCAGTGATGAATCATCCAAGATATCAATTCTATCTCTCCTCTTTGGCTTCTTAAGGGCATTCCTTAGCCTATTTTTCATGTTTTTGAGCTAACTTCATAATCACTACAGTTGAATTGTGTTTTAAACTCCAAAATGGTATAATAAGGGTGGGAAAGTGTCCAGGTATGAGCCAAAATAGATCAGAGAATCGATTTCTGAAACAAAAAATCACTATGTTGTCATATTTCCTAGAAATGCAACATCAATCAAAAACGCAACGCCAACCTTGGAGAGGACTTTTGAAAGCCTTCCACTACTCCAAATCCAGCTCTGAAAGGCTCAATGGAAACCTAAGGGTATCTGTTTTTCATTAGACACATCAAGAAAATCAAATGGACACATTTTGAGAGATAAAAATATGTTTTCCCAAAGTTACTCCCAGAAGAGCAGTGAAGGTCTTGAAAAAGTGGTAGAGACCTGTTTTTTATCATGTTTTTTTTTTTTTTCTTCAACACTGTGTTCTGAAATTGCCAATAGAGTATATATATGTGAAGTACAACTCAATACAGCTTCCAAATGTAAAGGGAGGGATAAAAATCCAAGAGAAAGATACAATCCTCCAATATCAAGAGAGATTTGAACTCTCCATCCTTTCCCCTTCCTTCCACCCAAGAATATATAAGAGATAATAAAACTTTACATTAAATCATCACATAGAACCTGATAATGCTTCCTGAGACTTCTTCAATTTCTGCAATTCTTCAATTCTTGGAGTATTCTGATCCTATAGATAATATTAATCAATGTATTCTCTGAAACTCCTCCAATTTTCACTCTTTGAATCCTCCCCAAAAAGAGGTTATAGAAAGAATGGTAGACTTTATTCATTTCTGGTATGTTCAGAAAACCCAACTTGTACAGCATGCCCCGTGCTCAATATTTCACATCCAATTCTAAACCCCACACACAAGCAACTAAAGTCCATGCTCTTTCCAATGGAAGTGGTCCAACTTCATTTGAATTCTGTATGAGGAAGTTATGATTGTTTTACTTGGAACATTTGTTTATTGACTAGCTTCAGGACTGGTCACAAACTCTATCTTCCACAGAGTGTATCTCCATACTTTTAGCGAATCAAGAGCTGAAATTTTTACAAGAGGTACCTTGATATGTCTTCTCAATACCAAAGCGATTTCATCATCTGAATCGTTCTAGAAAAAAATTTATAGCAAAAATGGTAAGATGACTTGAAAATAACATACCTTAGAACACATCACCAAAAGACTTCATCCTCCCTTGAAATCCAGCCTTCTTTTCTTCTTATTTCCTCTGAAATTCGAC
>ML795800.1:466570-481728 GCA_009831015.1 Picea engelmannii
AACAACTCGCTCATATCCTTGTGAAAGTTGGGATTTCTTCTTCTCAGGAAGAGGAGATCTTGACAGCAGCCCAAATCTTAAATACTCCTCCAGAAATGAATGAGGAATCAACATCTGAGGAACTTGAGGAGGACAATGAGGAGTTGTAGCATGATTTGAGTGAGGGAAACTACACCTATGAAATCTATATCGAACGATGGTTTCAAGTGACTACCAGGTTAGATTCTTTTATTTTTTATTTTTATTTTGTTAATTTACAGTTACAACAAATAGATTCATTCATTCTTGTAACATTCTATTTTTTATTTGAAAAATTGCCACTCAACATATTGTTGTTACTGTTGCGTTCTTGGTTCCATTGGTTTTTTGACTACATGTAATTGATTTCTAAGATGTAATTAGCATAGAGTAGGTAGGCTTTCATTTTCAGTTTTTGTTTTCATTATCAGATTTTGCTTTTACCTAGAATAAGTATGCTCTCCTCCGTGCTTCGTGCGATCGCGAGGATCAAAAAATAGGGATGATTTTGATTTCAGGAATGAATGTTTTTGTGTCCATCCTTTGACCTACAAATAAACACAATAAAAAAAATTTAGACGAATAAAACAAAGTCAAGTTTTTACATGTTTTTATAGTGAAATTTTTACATGCCGATACAGCGAAAATTTTACATGTTGTTACAGCATGCTGATACAGTGAAATTTTACATGTTGTTACAGCAAAATTTTACTTGTTGAAACAGTGACGATTTTGTTGTAACAATGATTGAATAAATTTGCAGATCTGCAAACAATAAAACAATAGTGGCATTAGGAAATAATAAAAAACAAAATGAAACCGAAACTGTGATTAATTGAATTACCAACACTTTTTTTTCTGTTCTCAATCCAATTACGATCACAATAATATTCTATATCATTCCTTGGCTTGAATCACAACAATACTGTGAATTTAGATGACCATCGAATGGGCTTCGACATGGAAATTAACCCTACACACAGAAACTGACATCTACTTAAACCTGCACATCATATATGAATCATAGTTTTTATGGTTCTTATTTTTGTGACCCGATGCATATTAGACCAATCTATCTATCACAAATACCTTGTTGTGTTAGATTGGCAAGCACCATCTTAGAAAATCACCATCTTCGGAAATTAATTTCAAAATAAGTGGTGACGCACTACCAACAGAATAATCTTTTGTAATGAAACAAGAAAGTCAAGTCAAAATGCAATAATGTTTCCTCATCGGTCTGGGAATAGGTTAATTGGGTGAGTTTTTTGCAAATCCACCCAACATCACAGAAAAAACGACCTGAAATCTCGGTCAATTCACAGAATAAGGAAGGAGATCCTTGTGTTCCATTTTGATGCACGACGCGATGCCTACCCGAATGATCCCTTATGGTGGTTTCAACTGGTGAATCTATTTCATATCCATCAATCTCATCACATATTCCAACTCTTCAGGTCATGAAAAAACAAGAGGCTCAACTATAATGAACATTCGTATCTAGATCACTATCTCGAGCATCCGAATTTGAATCTAATTCTCTAAATTTTGACTTTGGATCTCGATCCCAATCACTAAGGTTTAGGAATAATCGACATCCACTGACAAATATGAATCTAGGAGAAGTCTTGTTCTTCCCTCTCTGATCACCATCATAACAACGTTTCAGTACTACTTCACGAATGTGCATGGTTTCGAAGGTTGTGGTATTGCCTCTCTTGCATTGCAAAAGTGCACATGATTCTTACATTTCCACCCTGAACAATTGGAGATATTTATCCTTGCAATCATGCCTTGTCGCAACGGAGGAGGAAGAGATGTTGTTCTAATTCCTTGTACTCCCAATCAGCAAGCAAATGCATCAGTTTAAATCCCAAATGCCACTGCCATCCATCACGCACCGCTTGAACCCTTGGAAGTCGATTTTCTAAAAATTAATTATCTCACACGCAAATGGGATCCAAAGACTTCTGGTCTAGGAAGTTTTGATGAGCTAAATGAATTCTTTGATGACTTTGTTTTTTATTGTCACGGGTTTTTTGCATTTCAAGATAAAGATTGTTACATAAAAATTGAAGAAATGGAAGATTGCCCAAGGAGATTGATGCGCAATTGAGGAGCGCATCTGGGAAATGATTCAAGTATCTTAACTCACTCATTGCCTAGGTCAAACAGCTTGTTGAAAATGTCATTTGTATCCGACGCAAGTTTGTTCCGATCGCTACTTGGAATATCTTTCAGTTGGCAAAGTTGATAATCATTCTTATTAGAGTTCAATCAGGTCTAGGTAACTATATTTTGCATGCTCTCTTTGGGTTGGTTCTATTTCTATTACTTTTTAATTCCCTTTCGATTGCATGCTCTTTCTTTGGGATGTTTTATGGACATGGAGAATCTGGAAAGAAGTGCTTGCAGTTTATAAAGAGTTGTTGATATAGTCGCTAAATCCATAGATCCTGGTGATGCTTGTGCTGAAATTGTTGTCGAATTATACCAGTTTTGATCGGAGTGTGAGACTCACACTAATAACATTACAGTTATTGTTGTATAAAGTAATGGTTTGCAAACCTCTGGTATATTTTTCCGATCAACAAAGGAGAAAATGGTTATACAAGCATGATCACAGTATTCATTTGGATTCTTTGTTTTTTTTTATTTTTGAGAATAATACAAAACTTGGTTTCATTTGTTTTGTTTTGTTTTTTAATATATATAAAAAAAAGGGAAAGAAAAACAATAAAAATATATATATACAAAACCATAAAAAGAAAAAAAATTATAATGAAAACAAAAGAAACTCGTGCATCACTGTCGGCAGGTACAAAAAAAACGCATTTCGTTCCTTTTCTTTGACTTAGTTTGTTAAACACTATTTTTGCATTCATGCACTCTATTCTTCGACGATCTCACATTTTGCTGCAGGATTTGTACTAAGTATTTTTCAGGTTTCGGAGACGATCATGTTTCATGCTAAAGTGATTTTCAGGAATTACAAATTTTTTTTCAGAGAAATAACACATGCCTTGTTGACCGATTTAAGGAGATGATTTTCCTCATATATGTCATAAGCGTTTATTGTTACACATAAAAATTTTGTGCATCTTGATGTTTGTTGTTACACAGCGACCATGCTGATACACTATCATTTCCACTTTTTCACTTCCTATGGTGTTGCACCAACATTTCCACTTTTCCATTTTACATGTTGTGATACCCATATTTCCGCATTTTGCCAAATTTCATGTTGTGACACTATCCCATTTCTCCTTCAAAGTTGATTATTCATTATGTGTTGAATCCATCTTCCATTTCCTAATCCATCATGACTTCGCACATCCCTATCTTTCTAAGTCGCATATATCACTTCCTTATTTTTCAGTTCTTTTTCCTTGTCAATAAAACTAGTAAATTTCCCCTTCCATGATCACATTGCCTTGATTTCCTTTCCATAAACCCTGTTACTAATTATATCTTTAAATCTATAGTCCTACCAATATTTTTATAAACTCGCGTTGACTGATGTGGCATTCCTTAAGGCCCACCTTTCAACAGTCTTGCCCCATCGACTTCAACATCTTATCTGGGATAGAGACTAGAGTTCCTTTTGAGTACCTCGAGTCTTGCATGCCTTAATGGAAAGTTGTCTCACCGAGAATCATGGAAATACATCAATGTCCATTGATTGTCAGATTTTGCAAGTGGCTCGACATCAACCCATCTATTCGCACTTCGCAAGATGCACTCAAGTACCTTGGCACTCATTGACATCACTGGTGAGTTTGTCTCGCATTGATTAACAACATTCATCAATGGTCGGTAATCCAATGATTTATCTTCATGCTTAACACTGAAACATTCATTCGCATGATTAGAATTGTACCATCGGTTTGTAGCGGGTGAATACTATACACTTTTTCATGATCCCCTCAGCAGTTGTAGCAGTTTGATTTCATAGATATGAGAGTACCACAGTTCCACATTCTCTGCCTTCCACATTTCTCATGATTCATCCGTTACAGTAGTTGCAGTTACAACTATTACAGTACAACAGTGCAACTACAACCGTAGTTACATTTTCATGATCTTGCAGCAGTGACACCTTCCATCTTCCAACAGTCACAGTCACATATTCTTTTCTCCGACAGTTACAATAGTTGTAGCCACAACACCGGTCATGTTTTCCTGATCCAGTAGTTGCAGCAGCTACATTTCTATTGCATAGTTCATCTACTTTTTGGGAGAGTGGAGGTATGTTGTTTTCTAAGCTTTAATCACACAATTCCTTATATGTTGACTTGAATATTTTGGAAAATTTCCTCGCCATGCTCTCTTTCCTTCCATGACCTACACTAATTTGCATGAGGGAATGCAACTGATTCAGTTGGGGGGGGGGGATATATTCACTACCTATTTACTACCAGTATTCCATTTTTCCACTATTATCACTCTATTTTTCATCTCATTTATTGTTTACCAAATTTTCTTTTCCAATGATCCCCTGTTGCACTTTGCTTCATATGCATTGATATACATATTGGCATGATTCATAAAAGATAGAGAAAAGTCTTTCTTATACTTAGTGATTCTCTCTTATGCACATTGATAGCTTATTATTTCCAATGAGTACATAGCTAAATTATTGCAACAAGAAAATAAATAAGTGAAATGAATGTTGTTAACACAAGAACCAACATTCTTTGTATTCATAGTTGTCACATAAGAACCAACCATAAGAAAATTTCACATGCTGTTACACATGTATTTTACATGTTGCTACTCCTGTGTTTCAAATCTTGGAAATACTCCTTATTAAAAAGACATTATCAATCGAAACCAAATTTCAAATGCCAAGGTTCTTTAGAATATCCATGCATGGTTGCATGAGGACATGCAACAAGTTCAGTTGGGGGGGAATGTTAGGACTCAGAAATGTCACATTTTCATCCACCTTTCCCTTCACTATTCCTTACATTTCATCATCCCATTAACCTTCCATCATACCATTTTCATAAATACATTTGGGTTTCACATTATTCTTTTCCACTTTATTCATTTTAGTATTATAAGTGAATTTGTGATTAATTTTAGGAAATTAACATGGATTCATTATATCTCAATGTTGGATGAGTTTTATGATGTGTACAGGTATATTTGAAGATTTCAACAAAGTCAAATATTACCACCTAGCCTCAAATTCGAATTTCATCTTCAAGCTTTGAAGATTTGAAGAATATTTGGGACAATCATTCGATCATATTTAAAGGAGAAGATCATGGAGATTTTGATGGCATATCTTATCTAATATTTGTGAGAGATGTGTGGAGGATTTGAAGGGATCATATCTTGTAATAATAGGAAAGTGGTTGAGAGAATAGTGGATTTGTAATTATGAGACTCTTATCTTATCTTCGAGACTCTCATGTATAAAAGAGAGTGTTCTCTCTTCATTTGGGGGAGTTAGAGATGAAAGATTAGACTTAGATTAGCTTGAAGTCTTAGAAGGGGATTCTTATATTTGATTCTTTCATTGTTATTCTTTCATGCTTTGTCATTTGATTCTTGTAATATAATTTGAGATTGATTTATTGTGTGAGATCACATATGTCTTTTGTCATTCAACTCTTCACATGTTGTATTGTTTTCCTAAATTAATTTCCTGCTTTCCTAGTTAGTCTTTCAATGCTTTCCTAGATTAATTTCATTTCATCAATTTAGATTAGATTACTTCTACTTCATTCCTGCATATATAGTGTGTGTGATTTGTAAGCCTACGAAACTCGGATTGACAAATTAAATAGTTGGGCAAGTACTACAATGGAATTAAACGACAATATTTCCGCCTAACAGCGAGCATGTCAGTTAAAAATTTGTGCATAAAATTCTCATTATTTCTCATATTGTAAGAGTAAATTTTCATAGTCCAATACAATACTTATCTGTGCAGTTCGGATCTGCATCCATATGGTTGTCTCGTTAACTTGGCTCACTATTTTCCCTGAAATACCCATTGTGTGCATGACCCCAATCAAGAGATATCAAAGTATCCTCTTCCTTGTGGTCACTCACCTTCCAGACCTAGGTTGAGGCATCCCCTTCTCTGCTATGCATTCCCTCAGGCGATCCATCTTCCCTGACAAAGGTTCTCTTGCACAAGAAGATTTCTAGGGACACAGGGTTCCCATGTAACAACAATAGCCTTTTCCATGATTTCCATCTTGCATACCCAACATATCATATGTATTATACACATATAGTCATCATGAGATATCATTATAGTCATTTCAAACATAAATGTCAAATATGTTTTATACAGGAAAATAAAATTTTCCAAGCATGATCTTTTTGCTCGTAATGGTTGGCTCTGTAGCTGTAGATATCAGTCTTCCTTATGGGCTTACATCCCTTCCATATCCAATACCATTCTACCTGCAATTTCTTCAATTTACATTCGACCAAAACAATTCATCAGTAATTATCAAATCATAATTCCCAAAACTGTTTTATATAGGAAAACTAAAACTTATAGACATGAGCTTCTGCTCATAACAATTTGACTCTTGCATCAATAGCCATTGGTCTTCTTTGTGGGATTACAACACTGCCATATCCAATACCCATTTCCTCCTGCAATTTCAACATTCCTCAGCCAAATAAATTGTCACTATCTCATGTACAAGACATATATTCTCATGGCAATGATTCAAAACAAAACCACAAAGTGCTCTCAGAATTGTTTACAACTACAATTCAATTACTTCTATTAATCCAACTATTAATTGGAATGAACTCATAATTACATACACATGTATTAACAGTCACATAAAATTTGCATAATGCCACAATTAATAAGATAACAATCAATGTGTCAATATCCATGACCACATCTACACAATGCATACATCCATGGACTACATAATACCACATAAATATGTCATGTATTCCACCATGATGAGTTGGAAGGTTTGGCCAACGATTCAACACATCATCCCACACACTTCCTACTGCTTGCCTGACTATTTGGTTACCTTCCTTTTCCACCCAAACACAACACCAAGAATATAATCCTTAAGTGCTCTTCAGTGTTGGCAAAGAGGTTCCAATCCAAACATCATATATACAGTAGATACCATCGAGCACTCACATAGATCTATATCCCTTCCATATCCAACCATATTATGGTGTCACATATGACTAGCTCTATGGGTATTCATTGTTATATTATGAGTATGTCTCCTGAATTAACCTGGTTATGATCCCATAACCAATCATAACATAATATGCAACTAACATTTTATCTAAGTGCATTCTAGCATCAACAACACTTACACACTCTAGGCCTTTGGCCATTACATATCAATTTAAATACTAAAAATTAACTGAGGTAATCCTTACCTCGATCCCCTTCAACATGTATGCATCAACAGAAACTAAATGCATACCTGCCTGGTTGTTACCAACCTATTTGTTGTTTTCTGACCAACTGATATTTGTAGAATCTCACAAACTTTCCCCTTCATCATTTTGATCACCATTCCTGCCATCCTCATGGGTCTTCACCTCGATGGAAATTATAAGCAACAACAACATCCACATATTTAACCTTGTTTTATCATTGTTCCTGAATACATAATCCATCCTTTAGTCATACTCAAAGATTATTTCATAATAACAGACTATTCTAAGTTCACCAGCATGTTATATGCATATCCAAGCATGTTCATATGCAAAATTACACATCTATATGCACCAAGCATTTACTGTCAGCATGCCTACTAATTCATATGCAATTTAACTTCATTGTATGCTTCATGCACTCTAGTGCATTTCTGTTTCAATTCACTTATTTATTTATCTATTTCTATTGTAGTTGGTTGTCCTTGAATTCCTTTATATCCTTGATGCCTTGCATTCTCCAACTCTTCTCATCTGCACTATGGTTCCCTGGGTCTAAACACTTTTCCAGCCACGTTCAACATGTCCATTCTTTCCCACTTAGTGCCATTCCCCAGTGGAAATCCATTTTCATTCAGTGCCACTTTTGAAGTGAGAGAGAATTCCAATTTCTCTACATTGGCATCTTGCTTTCACTGTGAACTCTGATTTAAGATTTTAGACAATAGATAAGTCATATCTAACAAATCTTTCCCTGGAACTCCTATTCTTGACACATAGATATTATTCACACACCACTTCTTAAGCTCTTTGTTTCCTTCCACATCAAGATTGCAACTATCTACACATCTCTACCTTCAAGGCTATGGAGCCTTAATTTTCCTTTCTATGCCCATTAATGACATTATTCACCTGCTAGCTTCATGTCCCATGTGAGGATTCTTTATTTTGTAGTACCTCATCCAACTTTTGTAAGCAAAGCTATGCCTCCATGACCCTAACATATGATCCTATTATTGAATTGATCTGGTTATACCTCTAATCCTAATAAACTTGCAAGAAACCATCTTGTTAGAGCTATACATATCATACAAAAATTGTGAATTAAATTTACAGGTACCTTTTCATTCAAGTGATAATATTATTCTTTAATTTATATCATTTTTCCTTTTTATATGAATCAACTCTTTTTTAATCATGACTGTGTGTCGCTTATTTTGTCTTCATGAGTTGATCACATACATGGATCGACTCATTATATATTACTCATGATTATGTTGTGTTCTCAGTTCACAAACGGTCATATTTTGATCCTTTATCAATTCTCTATATTATTCTAGTGTTAACTCTTTGTCGAATTAAATCTTTATGAGGCGCTTCCTTCAAACCATTTACATATGACCATATGCACAAAACCATAGGCTTATTGATTTGACCATTGCCTCTTCTTTTTCCTTTGTTTCTTTATTCCATATGACCATAGGTGGTGACCAGATGCTAAGCTAAGAAGTGCTTGATCACTTATAAAAAACAACGATCACGTCTTAATGTCACGATGAGCTGGACGGTTCTCATTTAATTCGGAACTTCGGTTATTCGTGGCTCCCGAATTCTAGAGTAGCAATTCCTCCAAAGTGATTACCCATCGAATGAGTCATAAAGTGGTGGTGACCACTTGTTTTCGGTTAACACCTCCACTTATGATATCCTTCCACTATACTTGATCATTGGTTGGGAAATCTCCCGAAGTAGATCAATGATTAATGTTGCCTTCGACCTTCGACGCTTTGCAACTTCGAAACCTTAAACCAGGACCAAATCAACGACCCTCGTCCTCTTTCATGATCAACTATCAAGATCCACTTTAGGACTTTGGGCTTCGGAGGTCTCAACTTTCCCCTCTTGATTCCTCCCTAAACGCTTTTACCTGGAGTTCACAATTTTTCGACCCGTATCCTCCCGTAGATCAACGACTGTGAATCTCTTCGGATCTTCGTGCTTTGGAAGCTTCAAAATCTATGCCTTCACTTTCTCCCAGAGCACTGATCCTCCGAACCGCTATGAGATCTACTGCCACGTGTCTTCTAGGATCAACAGTCGATATGTACTCCGGCCTTCGGACCTTCAAGAGTTCTTGACCCAATGCAAACTGTCACATCTTTCTCATCTAGAGTGCCCAGTCTCCGGACTACACAATCTGTCACCACATTGTAAAATAATAGAAGTAGACACGTGGCCCAATCGGGTGGGTGACATGTGTCACGTTCTAACTGACATTTCAATACTCCATATGCTCAAAACTTATTGACACATGGCACACATCCCATGTGTCCACGTCATCCCTAGTGACGTCTGAAAGCCATGTCACTTTGGAATTCTGGGGTCCACATCACCTCCAAGTGACGTCAGATGCCCCACCACTTCACCCCTTCAGGCTTCGGGACTTTGGGCTTCAGGAGTTTCAACACTAACATACTTCCAATTATCCCGAACTCTGAATTCTCAAACTGGCCAATCTATCGACATGCGTCTCCCTTATCAGATGGTCTGTATTAACCCGAGACTTCGAGACTTCGGGAGATACCGCTGCAAAGATCAATGGTCCTTGATTACTTCCAGACTTTAGGTAATTTTTTCCCTAGTGCTTCGCTCTGCAAAACCTTCCAGAGTACTAAGTCTCTGAAGTGAGAGATCTGGCATCGCGTGTCTTTTTTGATGGATGGTCCAAATGAACTCCGGCCTTCGGGAGTTCTGGATTTTTGTATCCATCTTTCTTCCGAAGTGGTTATCCACTGGAGTGCAGGATCTCCTGCCATGTGTCCACTTCGATCAATGGTCTCGATCTACTTTAACTCTTCGGAGTTTCAATGTTCGAGCACTAACATGTCACATCACTTAATGCCTTTCAAGTTGCAGGGGCATGCACCGATAGTTTGGAGTAAGCTGCCTTTCGCCCTGCAATTATTCTAACGCTGACACATAACCCCTCAGTGAAACCATGGTTTGGATTGCGGGACCACCTTGGGGAATTAACTCCCGTGTAACTTGGTTCCCCGCAATGCCTCTTGGTCGTCGATCTCTCTCCAAGAAATATGACGGTTGTGACTTAACATTTTCTTCACTTTCATCGGAAGACCCTTGTTCACCTTCCCTTTGATCCAACAATCCTAGATCTCTCTTGATCCCACAGTGGCGATCACTCCCAAATTTGAAGAGGACGGTCACGATCCTTCGAACCCTTACAAAGGATCTATGATGTTCTAACTCCTGTGTAGATTTTGCAACACCATTCCTCCTGAGCTTTTCAACTTCACAGTCATAATTTGATCTCAACCACGATACTCTGACCAACAGACTGGGCCCATACCAGCCGAGTGTTTCAAATAGAATCTCGGATACCAATCTGTAACATACCTGACCACCCAGAGGTCGGGTTAAGCCAATTAAATAGGCTACAACACACCCAACCACCCACAAGCTAGGCACGTTGTAGTCCCAAGACTCAGTTCTTTGATCTCTAATTTGAATTCAAAGGGTTTCTCAACATAGTTAGGAGCATGCACACCACATGCATAAGACAAGATCCATGCCACAACATAAAAGAGATAAACATTGTGCCATGCACAACAAATAACCAATAGACAAGCACATCAGAATACATATCTCAGAGATAATTAAATACACAACAGAATAAATTAAACAGAAAACTAAGAGAGCACTTATCTTTGCAAGTAAACATTCACCAACTGGCTGCAGACGAAGGATGTTCCTCCAAACCATAGACATTGTTGTTCATTTACTCTCAACAGCAGGTCACCCCCAAGCCAGGGCTATGAATCCCCAAGGATGGGTCCTAGGCCAAGTCTAAATATACATTAGTTAGCTAAGTAGCTCTCAAGTTTCCCAACCTCACAACAATCCTAATTTCCAGCTCTCTTTCCCCCTCAGCCTGCACAACCCCAAGAACTGAACACCTTTCTCTTCCATGCAATTCCTGAGGTTGTTCCATTTCTCTCCAGGGCTCCAGTACTATTGGTTAGGAAATCGCCCTACTGGAAATTCCAAGGAGTCTCAGCTATGGATACTTCCATCTGAACTGCCATCAATTTCATGCACACAGGCATCCATTCCCTCCTAGAATGATGAGTAAATCATTACATCCATTCAATGATGGCTCTCATCTTCCTGCCATTCATTTTCATGCTTAGCCCAAGTGCACACGAACTAGTAGTAGTGAGTGAAGAGGAAGAAGAACAAGTGAACCAGTGGGAAGAGGACAAACTAAGAGAAGAACAACCCCAAAACAACCCCCAATGGATGTTTAAATAATTACATGAAGATAAGAGCCACATGGACTCCCTCCCAAGAAGCTCATGTAACCCCCCACTTCTCCATAAAATCAATTATGGTTAAATAAAATAATAATAACATGACTTAGACCCTCAATCCCCCTCTCTCGTGGAATCATAGCCCCATATATATATTGTCCTTGTTAGTCTTGCAACCAGCGGTGTATTTTATTAGTGTATAGGAAGTGTTACATTTCCTAGGCACTCTAGTCCCTTTTCAACTTTACCGGCTCACCAACCTAAGTCATATTTACATAATACATTATAGTTTATAAGGGTTAGAATCAAGATGTTACAACTCAATTTTGATAGCATATGGGTAGGTCACACCCAAGGATGAGATGTCCAGAAACTCCATTTCGTCCTGGATGTATCTATGCACTCCACCACGATACTTGAGCACCAGATTTTTCTCAGAATATTTGATACCCAGCTTGGTGTGCAAGGTATGGAAGATATTTTTGAACTCGGGCACCACTTGGTCTCTTTCTTTTCGCAGCGTGGTCCATTTTATGTACAGGTTGTCATAACTTCCAACATGGTAGTATTGTTCCTTAATAACATCCTTTAAGGACTCCCAAGTGACTGCAACTGTAAATAATGAGGGTTCCTCTATTTCCTTTTTCTCACAAAAAGTTTCCCACCAATATTTGACATGGGGGATGGCTTTGAGGAGTGTGAAATTAATCGTTTCTCTATTCGAGAAGTTATGGACAGAAAAATACTCTTCTAGCAGATTCAACCATTTGTCTACCATATCTGTGTCTATCTGACCTTCAAATATAGGAATATCTAAGTTGATTTGTACCTTGAAGGGGGCGGCTCCTCCGTTTAAGGAATATGCGTCACCTGTTGGTAGTCACTGAAGGATTTGCGCAAAACTATCCATCATCTCGTTCCTCTATTGCGTGAGGGCTTCCTCAAGCAACATTTTGAATGGATCTCATGTCTCGTAGTCTTTCTTTTCTTCTTCCATGAGAGGTCATTTGGGCGTGCGAGAGGTTTTTTCCTCAAGAGAAACAAGCTCGAGACCCAAATTTTTGTACCCTTACCTCGTTGGGGACATGCATTAAGAACGACAACGAGCAGACTTCTCTAATACCATTGATCTAGATTATATTTGCAGAACAAAATGAATATAGATTACTATCAATAGATGCTTAACACAAAATAAAAAATATACAGTAAAATTGGTTTCTATTCAATAAAGAAATAAGATGAAACTGTAAAATGCAGTGGAAATAAACTTGCTAGAATGGTGGTGGCTTTTCTCTGAGAAGAGATGTGACAACTTCACTCATTCGCAAGAATATGATTACAATGAGGCTATGAAGGAATTTTTATAATAAATAGGAATGTCAAAAGCCCTAAACATCCAAAAAAACTAACCCTATGAGATGTAGCACCAAAAGTCATGTGGGCCCCATTTGGGTAAGTTAGTACATCAACTTCTCGGGGTCATAACTTTTTCATACGATCTTCGTTTTAGGTGCACAATATCCCTTTGGAAATGTCTATTCGAGGACTACACATTTTGCTGCTATCTATCAAAGGTCATTCTGACTATGGAAAGCCCTAAAAAATGATGTTTAGGGCCTCAAAACAGCCCCGTAAGTCAAGGACCCAAAAACTAGGGAAAAATTACCAAACTGGAAAACTGCCAAAATGATCCAGTTGGAATAGGTGGGAGGCCACCAACATGCATCTGGATCATTCCATCTCTTCAAAATCATATGCCACCAACATATCCACCTATAACATATGATTGTTGACTGTATCAAATATGCATCGTATATCCAATATGCATTCCCCACGTGTGTTCAAACTTATCTTAAGCACTTTCAATAAATTGAAACCATGGATGATGAATCTAATAGTATGGAATGAACATCGGGTTGAGCATATTATGTGTGTTGTAAATTATTTCCCATATGCATTAGGACTTACAAGTTTTACCATATGTAAACTTCCAAATCACCACCTTTTATCAATAGTTGATGTCATTATCACATGGAACATATTCTTCCAGCATGTATAATGTGCATGTATCATTTACATAACTAATGAAATATGTAAGTGATGCACTAATAATATATGTATATAACACTTTTTATATAACAAGCTATATAAAAAAAAACAAATTCATCAAGTGCATTAAGTAGTAAACCAACGAATCATGCCAACATTTGCCAACATTGAACCCCCTTTACCATTTGAAGCCTTGAATTATCAACAACAACCATAACTTAAATATTTTGATGATGATTTTATCTTATATTGGCGTTTTTAAAGTTTTGGAAATTTATGCCCCATGGGGAATTTTCCTTTAATCATCATTTGAAACCATCGCTTTGAAACCAACACTATGAAACCACCACTGTCACCATTCATTTTTTGAGAAAAAAAATCAATCTCATACCAAATAATAAATATGCAGACCATCAGTAAGCATCCAAGACAACCATCAATGAATATAGGACTAGGCAACTTCTTCTTTGAGGGACTTCCTTTTAGTTACCTTCATAGTGACATTATATGGGGTCCCACTTATAGCATTATTTAATATATATATATATATGTTCATTTTTGCAAAATTATGTGTGCCTTGCAATTCTTTGCAGTCTGGTAACTTCATGAATATTTTAAGAGTCAACATGAGGGAGGGGGATATAACGAGCGAGCGAGAAAGGGTTAGATGAAAGAGGTAAAGAGAGAAGGGGATAGATATGGATTGTTTAAGAGTGTGACATGGTTGTATATGGAGACCAAGAGGGGGGGTAGAGAGAGTGAGGTGGGAGAGCAAATGATATTTATACTAACAACAAGGAGAGAGAGAAAGAGGTGGTATATGTAGGAGAGAAAGAGAGGAGAGATAGCGGGAGGGAGGGGAAATGGGAAGAGGGAGGGGGAGGATACTTGGAGGGGCGAAGAGAGCAGGGGTGAGGGAGGGATGGGGGGAGGAGGGAGAGAAATATATGGAGGGAGAGAGACTAGGGGAGAGAGAGAGAAGAAAAACGCGTCATGGTCTAGGCCATGGTCATGTTCATATAAGTATTCGTATAAGTACTCCATTGGAAGAAGAAGAAAAACTTAACACGCACCTTATAGGCGAGGATGAATTTCTCTGTTGCACATATCCTTTATTCACTATGATACCTTCCTCTCCTTTATATGGACAGAGAGAGAGGGAGGTATAACTAGGGGAAAAGAGAAGGAGGCAAGGAAGGAGAGAGAAAGAGGGGCAAAGAGAGAGTGAGAGTGAGACTAACAACAAGGTGAGTGAGAGAGAGAACAAGGTGGTAGATGTAGGAGAGAAAGAGAGGAGAGATAGTGGGACTGAGGGGGAGAGAGAGAGGGAGGAGGGGAGTGGAGAGAGAATGTGTGAGTGTGAGAGGGGGG
>ML795801.1:11857-30024 GCA_009831015.1 Picea engelmannii
TTGTGATATTTCTTCATCTTGTTATAGTAAGTGTTTGTCCATTTTTTATTCTTTGGCTTTTAGTTCTTCAATTTGTGCGATGAATTCTTGATTTCTCTCTTTGAAGTAAAGATTATCTTTCTTTGTCAACCCATTAAAATATTTCTCTTTCTCAATTTCAAACTATACTTTTCCATTGATATCTTTATAATTTCCTAGTTCGTCTTTTAATATTAGTGATTGCATATGTGATTTATCTTGATATTCTTCCATAATAAATGATTTCCCACAAATCGGACAGAAGGGATTGTGATTTTTAAAAATTGCCATATACTCAAACTCCATTTCACAAAAAGGGCATTTAGTCCAAAATTTAGATTTATATATTGAATTCTTTGTTCACGGTTTCTTTTTTTCTCTCAATTATTCAATATATGTCTCCTTTATAAATATACATTCCTCCTTTGAATACATTGAATATTACTTTAGTTTCCTTCCAATTTAATAAAGGGTATTAAGCAATTGTAATAATTCCCTTGATATTTTGAACCTTCGCACAAAACTTTTAAAAAATAATTTTGTAATCCTTCGTTTATTAATTATTATAAAACCTTTCTTCAACTTTGTAATTTATGAAAGGTTATATTTTTCTTTCAATATGCTCTTCTTACTTTTCCTTTATGAATATCCTTTACGCAAGTTAATTGGGCACATTATCACTTTTCTAAAATATATTTTGGCTTTGGTTGAATTAATATTACTCCAAAAGACTTAAGTCATTGACTTTTTATTTTGGCTTCAACCCCACGTGTATATAACAAGTTGTAAAAACTTACCACTGTAAAAAAAATTAATATGGTAGGGAAATACCATGGGCCAATGGTTTACCAAAACCATGGGCCTGTAAACCATCAACAGTAAAATCAGAATTTACTCTTCCTTATTCCTTGGAAGTTTTTCTTTTAAATTACCTTTTCTTTTTTCTTCTCCCTTTTTTCCTTTTATTTATTTATTTGTTTATTTTGATTTTTTTCTTCTTGATATATGGTACTTAACTACTTCTAATTTTCTTGGAGCGGAAGGATTATTTCTTCAATGGTAGTTTCTGATGATTTTGTTTTTAATGGAAAAATTCCCTAACGTGGTCAAATACCTAGATAACTTAGAGAAACTCTGAATTTTTTTTGTATGGGACTACAAGTCTGTATGGCCAATGTCCAGGATCAACAACAAAGATTTGATGCCAAATGAAGTGGATCTGGTTGTCCACTTCATGAGAACATCATGAATACATAAAATAATTCCATATATCCATAATAAATAATCTTTTATTTACTATCCATTTTATATATTTACTTGAAATCATATGAAATATAATATGTGTATATAAATACATGTGGGGAATGATAAGTCATGTTTTTGCCAAAGGTCATGATTTATCATATAAAAAAGTTCATGACTTATCATAGACTTATCATTTACGTTATAATGCCTATTTACATAAAAAAAACCTATAACATATTATTAAATGATAAGAAATGTAATATAATTTAGGTATATTACATTTCTAGGACAAGTAAAACTTGTAGACTTAGTATAGGACTCATCTCCATCGAAGCTCATGCTTGTTATTGTAGTTGTGCACTATAGTAAAAAACTCAATTCACAATAAGAAGTCGGATCAAAATCTCGATGGTGTAATCCATATTTCCTATTACAAACAATGGGCCTACCATTTCAAGGAATTTGATAGGACCCATTAACCTTCTTTGTGAGACTAGAGAGCCCCCCTTTAGATGATATAAAATATTTTGAAGGTCTAAAGTAGCTTCACATAAGTGGAAACATGCCAAATCTCCATACAACTAGAAAAATTGCTCCAGATCATTATGGAAAGAATAACCTAATTTCAAAATGTTAAGAGATTAGAAAACATGCTTGAGGTAGCTATCTAATGAAACATTTTCTATCTCAACTAATTTTATCAATTCAAATATGAACACTTTTTTCCCAATAAAAATCTACAAAATAGAAACCTTGTTTGGCCCCTTTTCAAATAATTCACGCTCCACTTACAATATATTCCAACCACCTCAACCGAGCATCAAAATGACTTGTATCATTGACCAATCAATCAATTACATCAATCCATATAATATTTTATTTTGAAACTAGATATTTTAATTATAAATAATGAGTCTCAGTGGCACCCATTTCCTTGACTAAACCTAGATTATAATCTATTATACAATAATGATGACATAACTTAGCTTCTTTTTCCGCATCACCATTTTAATATGCCACATCAAACAAACAATCAAGAAGATAGCAGTCATCATTAGAAATTGACTCTACAATTTCCCAACCTCCTTTCCTTGCATGCTTCCTCAATGAGCTTAATTTATACTAATAATAAACACCTACAAATTTTGGATTTAATTTATACTTGTGTACTTTCCTTCTTAAACATATTCTTGTTGATTAAATGTTGTACAAGGGATAAAACCATGCCTTTTCTCTTGAAAATGACTCATTTTTTTTGTAGTTCAACTCAATTATCATGAGTCATAGAGACCAAAAATTCCTTCAGAGTAGAATGTTGTAGAACAAATTGCTTTAACAAAGCCACAACATTGGGATATATATGAACACTTATAAGTCTTAAAATTAATTCCTTGAGACTTGTCTTTACTTTATTAAATTCTTAGAGTCCAATTTCGAAGTATATGTCACTTATTTTAAGTATTTTATTTCCATTTTAAAAATTATGGCCAATTTGACAAGGAAGAACTCATTGAGAGTAGTTGATCCAAGGATTATGCCATTGAAAAAATAAGCTACTAATTTCCTTACTTTAGAATATTCATCCAATGTCTTGTTTATCTTATCCAAACAAATTGGAGTTGATTCCAATAAGTGGCTAAGGCCTTCATCATATGGTGCATCAACAAGAACCAAGAGATTCAAACAATTCATTATATAAGTATCTGGTCCAAGTGGTGGAGAGCTTGGTAAAGATTCTATTACTTGATGATGAAGCACCTTGAACTTCACAACTACATTTCCATTTCAATCCCTTCCCAAAAAAAATCTTTAGGACATAAATTGGTGCATGTGGAAGAAGCTCATTCCCATAGGCTTGAATCTTATACTACCCTTTTAGGGATAAATGACGGAAAAAACCTTTATATCCTACATGGTTGACATACTCAAATTGTTAACAAAAAGGCATCATACACCACTACAAATAAATTATATAGTGAAGTGAATAAGTATCCTTAATATTCTCAAAGCCATTGATTCTTTGTCCTTTGATATGAAAGAATGACATCAGAAAGAAAATCCAGATGGAAACCTAGTTAGGCCACTTACTTAGTGTATATTACCTATGAACTCTTCCTACACATTCTATTTGAATTCTCATTAATAGTAGAAAGTTTCTCTTTCCAATTAGATTCTATAGAGATGTTATTTTGCAGGTTACCATCAACTCCTTGACACTTGACTTTATAGGTATGCAATGGGTTATTTTGTTGTGAGACTAGGTGCGGATTATTCGACAATTACTAAACTTGGCATACACCCAATCAAGACTTCCAAAAACTATCATATCTAAATTCAAGACTAAACAAAATACTTGAGGCCTTAAGTCCTTAAGTCCTTCCATCCATGCAGGGAGAAGAGAGTAATAGGAAGTGATTCATAGTGAGAATAAATTTACAAATTCTAAGATTTTGGACTCAAGCTAATTCTTTACTAAACGTTTTATGTGCAACAGAGAGAGACATTGGGTTCTTTGCATTATTCTTAGTTCACATACCAACAATTTATAAGGTATTATTGACTAGCCAATGAAGTCTGTAAAATAAAGAGTTACAGGGTTTGTGAACTCCCTCAAACCAAGGTGAGGTTGTTCATTTTATGTATTTGAGCCCATATAGAACCTAGTATTGTAACTTGGCTCCAGTACCAATTTGTAATGTACCTGTTGTACTAATCACCAAAACATGCTTTGTTGGCCTAGTTCAATCAATAGTGGCATTAGTATTAATTTTTTATATTGTTTAACAATGAGATATGAGATGCATTTTACAAATAAATGATAAATTTGACATCTTCATAGAATATATTGTATCTGTTTGAGACTACAATTAAACATAATGAAGTATAAATAATCCAATTAAGTAAGAAAAACATGCAGAGGAGATAAAATGGTAGCTATTAAATGGAAATGCAAACAAGGGGAAAATTTTGATGCACCTTAGTTCCTAGACTAGTATGTTAACTATAATTTGAGTCAATACAAACATAGTGAAAATGCTATATATTTAATCTCTCTCACAATTAAGCAACATACACCACAATAGAGTATTCAAAGATGATGAAACTCTAGCCAAAAATCCTACTAAATATCTAGAATATGTGTGGATTATTAACTTTAGGTTTTTTATGCCTTAAGGTGGAATTCCCTTCCAAATTTCAACTAAGAAACAATAATAAAAATGGACCAACATAAACATAGTTGGAATCGAGAAGAAAATTCATCCTAAGAAGCTACTTACGTTGGCTAGTTACCAACTCCCTCAATGAGTTGGTGGGTTGATTGTGAAATATGAAATATGATGATGGGTTGATTTAAAACTCTCTAAAATGTACTGATTTTGTAACATATAAACTGTTGGGATGATGGAAATTCATCCATGAAGTGCATTCTTGTAAGGAATACGATAATAGTGAGATAATTTCCAAAATATTTTAGGCGTTCACCTACATGGAGGATGTTTATCCGATACAAATTTCCAATGGTATTGACCCCCAATGATATGTTGTTATCAAAAAGCAATCCAAACAACATCATAACTAATTACATTCCTTTTATAATATTCCTCTGATTGGAACATAAAATAGTTTGTATGAAGAAGCTTAGTAAATGTATATAGGTAGACAAGATTCTTGAATGCTCTTGAAAAACACTCAATGTCTTACATTCAGGAAATTTGAGGCATACAACCATAGACTTAGAGTGGTTTGTTAAGTACTTGATGGTAGGTATACTGGAGGAACTAACCAATGACATAGTGAGAGGTATAAGAAATGTCCAAGATTTCGTTCAATCCCAAAAGGACAAAAATTCACGAAACGATAAAATTATTTCAAGAACCATATTCTAGCTTAGTCTAAGAAGCTAGAAACCCTGAGCTTCACAGAAGATACACTACATCACATAATTAATGAAAATGTTGTATATGCTTGTGGTTGCAACCAATAATATATATTCAGAATTCTGGCCATGAATATAAAATTTCAAACATGAGTCTTGGCTACCTCAATTCTTTTCTATAACAGTTTGCAGACAAAGTGGATTTCATATAGTCGACTTGCTTATTAATCCCATAGAAAATTTTCAATGCATTCAACCATAAAAAAAAAAATGAATAATACTCATAACATGATAATAAGATTTAGAACAGTAAAGAAATACTCATCTTTTCCAATAGTTGAATACCAAGCAACTAACTGAGACAAAGTAGTTTTCCACCCAACCACAGGTAGTCCTCTATGAATTCCACCCCATAGCCAAGTTATGATGCAACCACTAGGGCGAAGAAGTTAATGAATACAATCCACTTCGAGGATGAAACCTCCTTTAAAATATATCCAATTCAGAATACAATATGAGATGAGATAAGATGATCCTAAGACTAGGTCTCCTTGGCATATATGTAGGAGACAAAGGGTACAATTATAATGAAAGGGTGCAATTAAGGATTCTATCTGACATACAAATATAACACTAGAAATGTAATAATTCAATATCTAGGGTTTAATAAAGGGTTTTATACATAACATGGGGCTTTGTCTAGGGATTAATATGCCCCTTCACTTCAAAAAATATTTTTCCTCAACACTTGACTAACCAAGGATGTTTATGTATGAAGAACTCATCTTCCCATGTCGCCTCCTCCACTGGTAGGTTCTTCCATTTGATGAGGTACTCAGTAATTGATCAATTTCTCAACTGCTTAATCCTTGTTTCAAGGATTTTTTTTGGTTATAGTATGATTTTCCCTTCTTCATCATTCTCTAGTAAAACCATTTGGACTGGGATATTCAAGCAAGAAACATGGAAGACTGGATGTACACATGAATATGGAGGCAATTCCAATTTGTAATCCATACTTCCAATCCTTTGAAAAACCTTATAGGGGACATAATATTTGGGTGTTAATTTATTGTCCTTATTTTGTTGCTTGAGGGACATCTATTTGCATGGTTGTAACCTCAGAAATACACAATCCCCCACTTCAAATTACCTTTCATTGTGATGTTGATCTGCTTGTTGTTTCATCCTATTTTGTGTCATAACCAGGTTGTCCTTCAATAGTTTGAGAAGATATTATTGGTTCCCTATGTGGTCCTCCACTACTTTAACCTTTGCAGTCCCTTTCAAGGTTGATGTGATGGATGGAGGATGATATCCATAAAGTGCTAGAAATAGGGACATGTTTTATGAAGTATGGAAGGGTGTTTTGTACCACCATTCCACTAAGGGAAACCACTTGACCCATTGTGTCTTTTTATCAAATGAGAATAAACGAAGATATCCTTCTAGAAATTTATTCACAATATAAGTTTTCCCATCGGATTAAGGATGGTAAGATGAGTTATGATCCAATTGAGTACCCAAACAAGAAAATAATTTAGTCCAAAATTTTCTAGTGAAAATTAGGTCTCTATTACTTACAATAATCTTGAGGAATCCATGTATATTTTGAAATATTTCCACAAATTCTATGGCTACAATACTTATTTTAAAATGATGAGAAAGAGAGATAAAATGGCCATACTTTGTCAGTCAATCCACTACTACCATAATGGTCATTTTTCCTTCAAATTTGGGTAATCCTGTAATAAAATCCATTGAAACTTATTACCAATGTTTACTTGGTATAGATAATGGTCATAGGAGACCTAGAGTATTGATTGTCTCTCCCTTATTATGTTGGTAGACCACACATTCAGACACAAACATTTGAATATAGGTTTTAAGACCTTCCTAGAAAAATTCCTTCTTAATCCGGTGGTACGTATTCAAGAATATTGAATGTCCTCCTATAGGACAAGTGTGCCAGGGACCTAACCTCCCTAACCCCTCATGATGTAGCCCCCTTCCATCCTGGGGATTATGTGACCTCCCAATCAAGGGTCTTCAAAACGCTCAAGCTGAATTGGCTTCTCGGGCCTTCAATAGACCCTGAATAACGACACACAAGTCCCCTTGATGTTACCTGTAGGTTCAAATTACCTACATCCCTACTCTCTAGTGCTCCTGGCAACACCAAATTGCAAGTACTAGCTCATAGGCTATACTCTTTCTCCAATGTGAGCGCAGGAAACTCCCTTCATAACTTCAGCTTTGACGATTTTACGACCTCCGCACTTGTATCCTTTTGAAACACTTTCTACAGAAATACGCGGATATTTGTCGCATGTTCTCCTGGATCTGACGGTCCAGCTCAAATTAGGCCTTCACGAATTCGCGAATATTCCACTTGCTCCACACAATTTCTTTGAACCTCTACCTCCCGAACTCTCCAATCCACTACCACGTATCCCCCTTCCATCCAATAGTCGGAATTCACCTCGCGAGTTCACAACTTGGGTGACCCCATTTCTCACAACACTTCTACACCTCTAAACCACGAAGTGTCGACAGGATCCTATGGCTAACCTCTATGTAGTTCTCCCAGATCTAATGGTCTGGAATGATCTCACTCCCTCCCGAACAGATCTTGCTCATTGATTTTGTGAAACCTTAAGGGACTCCTCCATGTTGAATATTTCTCTCGCTATCTCTTTTGAGCTCATTCTCTCTCGAACACTTTAACTCCTCAAAAGGTTTCTTTGACACTTAGTCAAAATTTATCCTATGCATGCCTTGCAACAGGTTTTCCTCCACAACTTGGCTTTTGGTGGATGCTGCGCACACCTTGTGACAGTTCTTTCAACTTGGCTCTTGAAGGGTGATTGTACACTCCTTTCAGTAGTTCTCAAATATTCAATTGTTCCTCCTGGACAATACGACTTTGATCATGTCTTTGTATACACATACTTTAAAACTATCCTTCTAGATTTCTGAGTCTAACTAGACTCTGTCAATGCACCCCTTACATACTCTTATGCACTCCTTGCATACAAAAAATTTCACGTTATCTCTTCTAATCTTATGAGTCGAAATAGACTATGTCAACACACACCTTGGGGACACTATGTACTCCTTGCACAAGCTCGTAGAAGAGAAACAATTGAAACTTATCTAAATCCTCACATATTCATACATTCAACCATGTAAATGCATTCATAACATAAGAACAAGAAATAACAGAGAATTGAAATTAACAGAAAGGATACCATTCATTCATATAGATAGACACAACAACACCAAACATTTGGAACAATGTTTCTCTATTATATTCATTCAAAAATTATGTACATGGGTTCATACAATTCTCTTCAGCAGCTCTCAAATCTCAGCTACAATGGAAACAACCTCTACAATAGTTTCCAGCAGCAATCGACTAAATTTCAACAACTAAATAGAATGCCAACAACTATTAACCTCCAGCTACAATTAACTTCAGCAGCCTCATTTAGGCAACAATACATTTATTTATACAACATGAGCTCATATATATTTCCCTCCAAGCTACCTCAGTGTTATCCTATCAAAATAAAAGAATTCAACTACTAAGGATTTATTACAATAAATGTTTGTGACAGACAGATAAGATCAAACACATCGAGTCTATACTACACACAGCTTCATTAAAATAAAATACATTCCCCAACGATCTTACGTGATATTCCAACTCTAAAACATTAAAGGTGTTCATAAATTACGGTCTTTTCAGAATATTTGTGTGATACGCCTCCTTAAATTCAAAATCATCCCTTCAAAATGTGTGTTAGTGCGCTGAGTTGTCCTCCACTCGCGCTTTGTTGGCGATGCCCCTGCATCACCTCACATAGGTAGAATAATATGTTTTCCATGTAATAAAGGTTGACATTATTTAATAATGCCTATTTAATAAATGTGAACAAGTCATTGTAAAAAGACCTAATAGAAGAATATGCTTCTAGAGAGATCCTCCTCTAGAATTCTCTTTAGAAGATAGAATTAATATAAATAAAAGTAGGAGGCATGAGAAACTTTGTCTTGAGAATTATTGTAATAGATCATTGCTCTGTTGGAGGTTTCCCCCTCGAAGAGGCAACTGAACATTGTTTCCTATCAATAAAGGTATTACTTTGGTGTTGTAGTTTCATATATTGTGTTGTTCTGTTGTTATTCTCTACAATATTTTTGTTTTCTACTATTATAATAGATCTGGTACCTAACAAGCAGTATCAGAGCATTTCCCTTGGTTGAAATTGTGGGTAAATTTGTTTTCAGGGTATAGATGTATTCTGACGTCTTAAAAATACAGTGATATGATCTTCAACGCATAAATCCACGGTTGGGGAAGCATACACGTAGGAAATAAAAGAGGTTTTTAAGATCACATTATTGGATACCCTTGTAACCCTTGTTGGTACCACTTCTAGTGATAGAGAATTAGACAACACCTATATATGGATTGGCCTTGGGATCATGAATCCCACTATAGATCAACTGATCAACCACCTGAATGTTATAGTGCCATCGAGAATAGAACTCAGGAAGATACTCTGTAGTACCTGGGTAATCAGATAGCACGACTAAGGGTATGGTCTAGCCTCCTTAATTAGTTCCCTAAGATATTGGGTCGAGTACTACTTTTAAACCCCGCACATATATCATATAGTTATATCATAGGGAAAACCCTTGTCTGTAGGAACCCTGAAAAAATCCTAACCCTTGGGATAGAAACTGAACAGGAAAGGAATATATAAGATCTATTCCCGTGCAATCTTTCCTCCTACATTTGGGTTGTGAAATTACTACACATTTCTTCCTATTAAGAATATGGGCATTTCATTAATGCAGTATTATTCAGATCCAAGTATAACTCCGCAGGAGTAAAAAAAAAGGAGTATAGTGGTCTGCAAGGCACCCTCATTTGGTACCTATCCCATTGGCTTCCTCTCTTTGCCCTAATTACCATGGTACCTATCATTTTTAAGATAATTTTTTTCATGGACCCGACCCCCTTTCCCAACACCCTTATTTTCCACCTATCGCATTGGCTTCCTCTATTTTCCCCACCTGTCATGATACCCCACACCTATAATGTTTTTCAATGCAGACCTGCCTGCCTATTTTTGCCTCTACCAAAATGGCCACCACCCGTGCCCAAGAAATCAATACCTTGATTTTCAAGAACATCCAGAACAAGGAGTACATCAAGACTCCCAATTCCAACATTAGTAGGATCAATTCCTCTGTTCAAACCCTAAATGACCAATGTTCCCACATCAAAGACATCAAAGACACACTCAACCAATTGATGAGCCACTCCCTGAAACCTACCTCTTCTGAAAAAACTTCCTATTAGGAAGACAATGACTCTTCCCATTACCAAGGTCCTCACTCCACCCACCTTCCTGGAGACCTATGCCTTCATAGAATTGAGGTGAAAATTTTTGATGGTTCGAATCCCATAGGCCGGCTCACTCAAATGAAACATTATTTCTCTTTGCATGGAATTAATAGTGATTTAGCCAAGTTTCATTATGGTATCCTACATCTGGATCCAGGACATTGGAAATGGTGGAAATGGCGTAGAAAGGCACGCCAAGGGTATGTTGCTTGGACAGAGTTTGTTGCAGAGTTTTATGACCACTTTGACTCCGACACCCATCATTTAGGTTGTTTGACCAAGTTGAAGAAGTCTGGGATAGTGGAAGACTTTATTGTTTCCTTTAAGAACTTGGATTTCAAAATGGATGGTAGGTTAGATGTCTTCTTCTGGGAATGTTTTATCAGTGCCCTAAAAGATGAAATTTGTGCCCATGTTCTCATGGCTCTCCCCCAGACTTCATTGGAAGCTACTCAACGAGGAAATAAAGCACAACAGGTTGTCTCCTACCGTACCGTAAAACCATATTTTCTTACTGACCCTAAACCCACCAATCATACCCCTCCTACAACCCCCCTCAAGATCTAGAAATTATCCTAGGCTGAAATTGTTGAACGCAAACTCAAGGGTATTTTCTATACTTTTGATGAAAAATATTTTCTAGGGCACGGATGTAAGGAACAAAATATTTGTATGGCCATGACTGAGGATTTTTTTCTATAGGAGGCAGTTGTTCCCCCTATGGAGGATGTACCACCCCCAATTGATCTAAGTACTCCACCCTCTGATCCACCAGAAGTTGAACCCGTGATTTCACTAAATGCCCTCACTAGCTTCTCTACTCCCTAGACCCTCAAGTTAATTGTTACATTAAGAATTGCAAATTCATCATCATCGTTGATAGTGGCAGCACCCATAATTTTATTCATCACCACATTGCCCAAGAAGTCAATTGTTATATTTTTGCAGTCAATAATTTTCAAATCGTTATTTCCAATGGCGGGTCCATGAAATGTGGAGGACATTGTGAAAATGTGTGGCTCCAAATTGGTCAGTATCACCTGAAATCCCATATGTTTTCTATAGTCATGGGAGGTTGTGACATTGTTCTCAGTGTTAAATGGTTACGCAATCTCAAACCCAGTCTCATGGATTTTAAGGAATTAACCATGCAATTCCAACATGATGTAAAACAATATAAGTTCCAAGGCATCCCAATAGTCTCCCCTATCATCAATTCCCATCAAATGGAAAATCTCCTCAAAAAAGGTCATTCCGGAATTATTTTCCAATTCCACTCCATTCAAGCCATTGAAACACCCTTTGTGCATCTCTAACTCCAACCTATCCTCTCCAAACACCAAGTTGTTTTTACCACTCCCCAGGGACTTCCCCCTTCTCCTGGAATCCATGCTCACTCCATTACTCTCATACTGGGCAGTCTTCCTCCCAATGTTCATCCTTATCATCATCTCTTTTCCCAGAAGAATGAAAATGGGAAAATCGTTGAAGAATTGCTTGAAGAGGGTTCTATTTGTCCTAGCACTAGCCCCTATTATTCTCATGTGTTCACAGTACTTAAGATTTCCATGCCCTCAACAAACTCACAATCAAAGAAAAATTCCCCATTCCTTTCATTGGTGATCTCTTGGATGAATTGAGTGGTGCTCAATACTTCACCAAACTTGATCTTCATTTTGTCTACCACAAGATCTATATGAAAGAGGAAGACATTCCAAATAATTAATTTAGAACTCATGAGGGTCACTATGAGTTCTTGGTAATGCCAATCGGCTTGTGTAATTCTCCCTCCACTTTCCAAAGTCTCATGAATCATGTATTCTTTCCTTTTATTTGTCATTTTGTGTTATTTTTCTTTGATGATATTCTCATCTATAGTAAAACTCGGACAACCCATCTCACCCATATGGATCAAGTCCTCCATCTACTCTCTTAGCACAAAATTTTACTCAAACAATACAAATGTGCCTTTAGAGCCTCAGAAGTAGAGTAAATGGGTCATGTTGTCAGAAAGGATGGTGCAAATGTGGATCCTTAGAAAATTGAAGTTATGCAGGATTGGCCTCACCCTAAAACTCTTAAGAGCTTGTGTGGTTTTCTATGTCTAACGGGATATTATCTCAAGTTTTTTTAGAATTGTGGCAAAATTGCATCCCCTCTCACTACTCTCCTTAAAAAGAATCAGGGGTGATTTTAAGAAACCCCCCTAAATTTATATGTATAATAAGTGGGCGAATCCCCATGATACATAGGAAAAATTGAAGGATATTTTATCAATAATATAAAATGTATATATAATTTTTTGGCAAATATTTTATTCAATTATATAATCTTGTAAAATATTGGCGAATCTTTCACTGAATTATAAAATCTTGTAAAATATTGGTGATTCTTTCACTGAATTATAAAATATTGTAAAATATTGGTGAATCTTTCACTAAATTATAAAACCTTGTAAAGTCTTAGGGGATCCTGCCCTAATGAGAATTTAGTTATGTTTTCTTTTTGCATACATATCTATGTGATGCACCATCCACTCACCTCCATGAAAGCTAATTTCAAAAATGGCATCCCCATACCCATAGCCACAACTGTCCCCATACCCACAACCACAAACTTTGGCTTCTTAAAAAAAACCAAATTCAACAACCCAGCAAATGCAAATAAATGCCAATGCCATTCTTGATTGATTAACCCAACATTTTCAACAAAATTCAAACTGAGCACGGTAAAAAACGTTGATACCTTCTGAACCTTCACAATTGGGCCTTAAAAGTTTACTTGGAAATATGTGTCACTTAGATTCAGTCATACTCAAGTAATCCTAAAACCAAACAGAATCTAATATGATCTACTCCTAACCTAACATACAGAAGTTCTAATATATAAATACTAAACTTAGATAACCCGCTCTTAATTAAAAGTACCTAGATGGCAACAGACTTGGAGCAACAGATAGATGTGATAATCCCTATTCAGGACATCAAATGTTTCACGCATGCCTAAAGATGCTATACCAGGCTAACAAATTTTTGTTGCACTCAAGATTAATTACAAAAAGCATACTTCCTTGAAATTTAGACTACAGTAAGAAGGTGCCTACAAAGCATAGACCTAGAAGAACACCAACTCTTTTACATAAATGCAAGGATCACAAACACACATGCACTTGTTCTTACGAACACATTCACGTTTCAAACAATTAACTTACAAGCAAGTGCAAAGTTCAAATATATTCACATTTGCACCTCTAACAATAAATACTCACTTAGAGGAGGACAAAATCAGGTCAGAGTGGATTGCAAAAAACAAATTCAACAACCCAGCAAATGCAAATAAATTTTGATGCCATTCTGCATTGAGTTAAACCCAACATTTTCAACAGAATTGAAACTCAACAGTGTTAAAAAAGATGACACCTCTAGGTCATTGTCATAAAATTCTTTCATGGATTTCTCGATGATGAAATTATCCCATACCTGTTGACAGTCACAGAAACAAAATATCAAGTACATCAAAATTTGAGTGAAGAGGTCAACTAAAATTTGAAATAAGCCCTCAATAATCTTATTAATACATAACTAAAACACATTCCGCCTCTAGTTCCTACGTCCTGCCAGCCATTTTTGTCTAGAAAATATAAGTGGTTGACCATTAGAGGATGTTATGATTTGATAAGATGACAAAAATTTAATACACGGTCTTATTACATTTTCCAATCACTCTGGAAGTATTGTTTGAGCACTAAACTATTTTGTTTCCAACTATCCTGCGAATTAGAAAAGGTATTGTATCCCAACCATAAGTTTCTCGATAGTTTCCTAAAATTTTTGGACTAGGTAATATTATCATAAAAAGGATCCATCTGTTAAGACGACATCAGAGGAAGAAGTTTCCAGATAGCAAAATCCCTTTTCTTAACTAGCAGAAAAAAAAGGAAAAGACAGCATAAGCTACCTGTTAAAATGTAGATCTTGTTAGGCTTATAAATAGAACCAGAATTACGAATCTATGCAATTTGGGAATAGTGAATAGGATGATTTGGGTATAGTGTAGGATAAATTATAAGGAAAACATGGTCAACTCTGAAGAAAAATAGAAGGAAAATGACATCAAGAATAATGTGGCATTGGAAATTGGGGAGACATTATAAATAATATTTCATTAGCTTACTACGAGGAATAAATCCAATGGAAATATTTCATTAGGTTACTATGTGGAAGAAATCCAATGGAAGTGTGATAGAGAAACGAGGCACCTTGAGTATGTAGTGGGAAACGCATAAGATTGAAGTCACTTTATGAATACCTAAGTTCGTTGTCTCCTTGTGCATCTCAAGGTTTTGAGGCTTTTGTAGTATTKTATGGGGTTGTCTTATTATTCCTAGGCTACAAAACATGAGATTATATAAGTTGGAAGTTGCCAACAATTGCACATAGAGAATGCTATATTGCACCTAGGTCTGCAGATATTCTCCCATGAATCTAATTGTAGACTATTATGAAAAGGTGTTTGGGAGAAATTGGTTACATTTTTATAAGAATATTATGTTCCTATAAACACGTAAGTAGGGGGTTGACAAGAAATAAAATGAATATAATCTTAAAAACATGAAGCCCCTTTTATTTAGGCTAGCTTAGTGGAGTTTTGAAAGAGGTGGCTAGCTGCTATAGCCTAGGATCTTTTAAAAGACACTTGAACTGAAATTATTTTATCAAATCCTCTGTTGGATTCTATCCAATCCCCTATTTGATGTTTCTTTGTTTTTGACAGTATATGTTGCCATCTTTGCCTCTTGTTGAGAGTAGAGCAACTTTTGAATTAATAACATACTGCAAAGACACCTGACTAGGGCTTAATTGCATGGGTAATCTACTATTCATCTATAATAAAATAGCACAATAGTTAATTGAGAAAACATGAGTAACAAGTGTGGATGTTTATGTTGCATGGGTGACAAAATAGAACAAAATAGCATAATAATTATTTGTAAAAACAAGGGTAATGAGTGTGGATGTCAGAAACATGGCGAATGTACAAGGGTATTGTTGCTTCTTTCTGTTGAGTCACGGGAAAATGGTATGCATAGCAGACATCTTATACTTTTGGGGGGGTTGCAAACTCTGTGTAGTTCACCATTGGGCCAAAATAGCTACATCAACCAATTTCTACACATTTTGAGCCCGATGGATGCAGCCATACCAACTTCCACAAGGGGCCAACCAATGTCTTAAAGCTATCAAAGAAAAATAGATATATGGTGAAAAGTCTAAGATGAGTAGTATATAAGAAAATTTTTCTTTCACATTGATGTTAGACACACAATAGGACTGAGTCAATTTTTATAAATTTTGAGAACTTTTACCTTGCTTGCTAGAAGAGAGAATTGAAATAACAACAATGTCTTATAAAAAAAAAGAAAAAGATGAAAAATGGGAACATCATACTTCTTAATCAAATTCCCAGGCAGAGTACTTACATGATGCAAATTGCACTTCCTCTTGCATATTGCAGTGTAATTTTTCCTAAAAGTAATTTAATATTCTAAAGGCACGCTAGGCATTTACACTCACAGAAGCACTAAATATAGCATTTTGGTGTACAAGTTGAAACCTAACTACGAAGTTCTCATAAAATGTTTAGCCATCAAAAATAACTAAGTCTAATGGTGAATGTTAGGGGAAGAGACTGCAAGAAGGAATCCCATGACTCAACACTCAAACCTAAAGATCTTTTAGTATTGGTCAAATGTTATTAAACTTATAGATCAAACCATGAGCTAGGTCGGAATCTTCCTCTTCCTTAACCTATGAGGAGTCTACTTTTAGAACCAACATCGAGGAAAACTTATTGATGTAAAAGGAGGATTGGGGAGGATCCTTTGAGGTCGAAAATGAATACTTGAAGTATAATAAAGGCACGTCCCCATTTTGGGTATAATAAAGGCACCTTTTTGGGTGGCATGAGGCCATTCTTGGATGGAGTAGTCATTTCACTCAAGTTGAGGGTCGTGGGGATGACTGGAAGAAATGCCTAGCCACATCAAGAATTACATGCAATAGATGAAGAGTGGTAGAGGAGATCACAATATGCAAGGAGTAACATCATTAGTGGCAAGGGTAGAGCTCAACAAAAGAGGGGTGGCTAGGGAAGAGTTGGATGGAAGGGGGCATAGCTAGGGTAGAGCTTCAGCTCTGTGCAAGGCATTCTGCTTCATTGTCTACACTGGAATAAATGGTTATATTACAAAGGTAGAAATTGTCCTTTTTAACAACATCAATCTTAAAAGACATATATTATGTCAATTATTGTACTAGGTTTGACTTCTATTAATAAGGACTTCAAATTTTACTATATATGAATCAAGAATGTGTACAAAGACTACCAAAAATTAATATGAATCAAGAACATGTCTTCTTCCAAAAGGCATATAACAATTAAACACACATTGTTGATTACATTGACTAGACTACTCATCCAACACTATGAATAAAAAACCGTTATTCACTATATTCTTCACTGAAATGGGCTTATAATTGACTTTGTTTTTGCAAAGATTGGGTCTTTGCTTAACAGGCTAGTATGTCTTTGAAAGCAGCCCTAACTCTGTTAAGTAAATAAAAAATCGTTGTTCACGATATTCTTCTTCATTGAAATGAGCTGATAACTCTGTTTGTTTTTGCAAAGAATGAGTTTTTGTTGAAAAGACAAGTGTGTCTTCGAAGGCAGCCGGAACTCTGTTAAGTAAAATAGTGGTATGAAGCCGAACTCTATTATGTAAAACAATAGTATGAAATGACAAGGAAACTACCAAAAAGTAGCATGAAATAAGAACATTGTCTTCTACCAAAAGGCATATATCAACAAGGAGAATCATCTGCCACATCAAAAAAGTAGTATGAAATGACAAGGAAACTACCAAAAAGTAGTATGAAATGAGTTGATAACTTGGTTTATTTTTGTAGAGATTAGGTCTTTGCTGAAAAGGCATGTCTTCAAAGGAAACCCTAACTCTCTTAAGTAAAATAGTAGTATGAAATGTCAAAGAAGTTACCCAAAATTAGTATGAAATAAGAACAGTGTCATCTATCAAAAGGCATATATCAATATAGACAATCATATGCCCCATAAAACAACTGAGAATCATCTGCCACATCAAAAAAGTGAAGAAGACATCATAAATTATAACTACAATACTCCTTTAACACAATGATTAAAATCTTGTTGGGCCCCAACAACTCCCCTTATATTTTTACAAAATTTAAAGGGCCAATATTAGAATCTTGATAATTAAAATGAGCTATAGAATCAACCTTTTCAAATAGTTCTATGCATTGGCTTGCTTTGAGACAAACTTAAGACATTCACTATAGTATGAAACATTCATTACAAGAGTATATGTCAAAAGTTAGAAACGAACATAAAAATCTCAATTTAAACAAAAACGTTAATTTTTATTAAATGATTACTTTCGTTTAAATTATGATTATGTGTTCATTCTTTTGCTCATTAGCAAGTTTGACTATTTTGAATAATGGGTTCAATACTTCATCAAATAATATCTTGGTTGGTTTATCATTTTCATGAAATCATTTGGTGATATTAATT
>ML795801.1:40315-70573 GCA_009831015.1 Picea engelmannii
TAAGGATCTAGCAAGAGTTTTGATGATTGGAGCACTTGGGTTCTCATTATAGTGTCCTGATCTATCCGTTTGTAGAGCTTCAGGAGATTTGGAGGGTTCATTCACCTTGGCCGAATTATCTAGGGTTTCATGCATCCATTGGGGTGCATCATTCAGTGGAGGAGTTCAGATCTATAGAGATTGAGAGGGATCGTGGAGATTCGAGCACCTGGGTTGTTCTTACCATCACTCGATCTACTGTTTGACACCTTTCTTGAGATGATTGGACATCGTTGGCACCAGGGCCGAATTGTTGATGAGCTTCAGTTATCCAACAGAGTGTGGCATCTTCCATCTTGAGGGGTTTGGCACTTGGCATTGGTCTTCATTTCTTATTCAGCCTTTGGAGGCATCTTTTGTATTAGTGGGAGCATTTTTTAGCAGCTCTTATCTATTGTCTATCTTCTTGGCCATCTGTTGAGCATTCCAGATCAACATCTTCATTGTAGCAGGTTTCTCTATTTAATGAATAAAGAAGAATTGAGATGTTTTGGCTTGTCTATCTTATTGCATATGGTTGAGGTATGTTCCATGGTTATCTCTTTCTGTTATGTGTTGCATACATGCATATAAACACATCTAAAAAGTAGATCAGCAAAGTGTTTGACGAAATACCACAACCAGGAAAAAGTTTTTAAAAGACACCAAAACAGTGATGGTCCTTGCATAATGGCTTGGGATCATTACAGATATATCACTCTCTTAGTTTAGATATCATTGTTTTGGTTTGTTTGTTTCATTTTTGTGTGTGTGTGTGTGGAGACTAGGAAACCTTATATTGTATTTTGCGAGAAAATAGAGACATTGAGGTACAAAAGGAGACCTAACCCCCTTAATTTGAAGATACATGTTTACTTTCTTCTTTCGTGTCCAAGTAGCATTGTTAGAGTAGATTGAATGTAGTAAATAGTTTTCACCCAACTAGGAAGTTGAACTACAACTCTTCTCCTTCTCTCTTCCATTCTCACAAAAGGGAAATGATGAATGAACCATAATTGTTTACTAATTTGTCTTTGTGTTCAGCATGGATTCAGGGAAATTGCATTTCTGAATGCATAAATGGATTCAACATGTTGAAAATCCCCTAGGCACTCCGATTATACAAACTTAGCCACTCAAATCTGCAGATCCAACCATTCCTCACCATATTTCGGGCAAAATCAAACAGAAAAAATAGCCGAAAAAGAGCCAAAAGGTAGAACGTTTAGACTACGCTTTATTTATACAAGTCTATATGCCTTTATCCAAGGATGGACTTGTCATAAGTGAGAGGCCATTGTTATCATAAATGTAGGTTTTCCTTCTAATAAATGCATTCATAATATGTTGGGTTGTAGTCTAGTGGTTGAGATAGAACATTATTTTGTCTTGGAATGCTCTATACTATGTATTTTATGTAGGGTAAACACATTTGTATCCCAACTCCATAATTGTTATTGAAAAATTATGAACATCAATGTTTGTATATATATACTTTATGTTCTATAACTAATGGCACTGTGTGCCTATGTACAAATTTGGACCGATAGATTGAGTATCACCTCCTGCATATCTTGAATGCATTGAAATAAGATTTGATGAGTCTGCAGAATTCTCAGCAAGCCTACTCGGCTTGTATCTCTAAAATGAGCCAAATCTACTAGTTTTGGTCAAGCTCAGTGAAATACAATGAAATTTGCCAAAACACAATGATTAGACAAAGATTCAAAGAGTATGAGCAAGACTCAAAGTTTGACCAAATATGTTGAACGCATATACATTCAAACAAGACTTGATGAGTATACCAAATTCTAGGCAAGATTATTTGGCTTATCTCTGAAAAGACATGTCTGAGAATTCTGGTCAAACTTAGTCAAATATGGTAAAATTTATCAAGACTCACAAGTTTAACTAAGACTCCATGAGTTTGACATTCCTAATGGAAATCATGTAATCATTTGATCTTGTCATGTAACCATTCCTAATGGAAACCATGAACTGTTAATACAAAACACAATACAAGTTTCAAAGTCCTACAACTATTTCTTCCTTCCCTATTCTCTGGTCTTTTTCCAAATAAATTTTGGAATAAGATCATGTGCTTAGTAGTATGAAAATTGATGGCACAAAAATTATCCCCTTTTAACTTTACTTCCAATAGAGATATCACAACTAAGAAGTTCTCAGTCAGATAGTAGATTGTCGAGTAATTATAAACATTCAGTACTTAGTTTGAAGGTTGGTTCATAGGGTTTTTTTCCTAATCATGTGGATCTACAATTACCTTCAAATAATGGGTATATCTAAAAGAATGTTTAATATCATCTATCTGTAATTGAACAAATGGTTATTGCAGCTTATTATTTATGAATGAAACTTGGAAAATAGCCATATATTTCATTGGTTGTTTAATGTGCCTAACCAGAAATGAAAACATGCTCCGAGAGAAAAAGTAATCAAAAGACATGGTATAGGATCTAATTGGCCACAAATGAGTCTCTAAAGGTAAAAGGAATTAATCCCACAAGTAGTTCAAAAGGAGGTTGAAGTAACACTTCATTACTATTGGACAACCTTTCAGGAAACACTAAGGATCAGATCCAATTACAGGCCACTAGATCCCAGATGGTGGAAGTTGAATTTCGATATGGCACCAAATGGGAGGTCTTAATAAGTTTTGTGAATTTTTTATAAAGGCCACTAAGAACAGGAAAAGACGGATTGCTTAATAAGGAGCTTGAAGTTGGCTTTGTAATCAATAGACATGGCCTTGGTAATTGAGGAAGACTTCAAACTAGTAATTGAGACCTTTATTGCCAACTCAACTCTAAAAGGATCAGCCAGAGTATTGCTTTAAAAAGGTCATATGGAATAATGATTCTTAGTTTAACTTTAAATTAAGACTCTACAAATTTTACTAAAATTGGTGAATTCATGCTCAAAAGTATTTTTGAGAGAAAGGAATAAGGTAGCTAATACTCTAGAAAATAAGGCAGTTTCCTTACATGTTGATTGGATCGAGCTTAATCATGAAGAGATGCAGGATGTTTTTGACAAGGTGGATGGTTAATGGAAGAAATAATTTCATCTTAAAATTGTTGCCACTTCATCTTGGACCCTTGAGAGTGGCTTAAGGTTTTGAAGGAAAGCCAATAGCAACTGGAGGTGGTTTCTACTTTGAAATCAAGAAAAAAGAATGGCCCCATCTATGCATTGAATAAATATAGCATCTTTTTATCAGTTGTAAAACAACAAGGTTTTCTTACTGATATGATGGCAAAATAAAAGAAGAAAGGGAGGAGTACTTTCAGAGCTAGAGCTAAGAAACTCATAAAGGAAGCAGAGGAATGTGACAAGAAGAGAGACCTTGATAATCCTACTAGCCATACATTGATAGAAGAATTGAAAATTAGAAGGAAAAATATTGAAGATGGATCTCAAAGAAGATTGAGTATCAACCTCGAAGATGACAAATGTATTTATATTGGCATCGGACATATGTCAAGAAGCCGTAGACTAATTTGCCAACCTTGAGGGGTAAATCCGAGACCTATAGACATTGCAGTTGGAGCATGATCATGGAACCTAAAGAGGTGAATAAAAGAAGAATATGGGACAAAGTTTGGAGAAACAAAAGATATCAGGAGGCCACCTTGTTTCTATAGTTAGCAAGAGTTTTAGGAAATGTCAGGAGTCCAAAATTTCAGATAGAGAATTTATGTTCAATCCAGCAAAGAATCAAATATAGTGGTCGGATGACTTGCATCAGCTGAATTAGAAGAAGTTTATTCCTTAATATTTTGAGGAGATTCTTAGGTGCCATAAAAAGAACAAACCAGCAATCACAAATAAGTGGAAACAACATGAGCTTCCAAATCCTCCCACCCTCAAGCATGAGTTGTGGTGCCTTTATCTCATTTCATTTTTTAGGATCAAATAAACACATCACAAATGACAATATTATAGGCCTTAATACTTAGACTGTTTTGAAAAAGTTATAAGCAAAGATATCCAGATCACTGGTTTTAGAAAGAAAACATACCAATCTAGATCTTCGTAAACTGATGTAATGCTTTCTGTAAGTCAATAGCAGACGTCACAAAAAGTTGTTGAATGATTTTAGGGATTAAAGATAGGACTTATCATAGTCAATATCTAAAGGATGGTTTATCCTAAGTATTCTCGTAAAGCAGTTACTTTTGGATTTTTTATTCATTGCCTACTCGCATGGCTTTTTCTCAGTTATTAATGTAGGTCTATTTTGATATTGTTAAAATTATGGGTTTGCTATTTGTGCAAGATTTCAATTTCTGGAGAGTTTATCATTAGTTCAAACCCCCAAAGTAGGGAAAATTTGACAGAAGCTGACAATGAACTAAAATCCCTAAACTTACTTTGTCACTATCCAGTTTTTGTAAAATGTTACATACTTAGGTTTCCCCAATAATGAAAGTGATGTCCTTCTCCTTCACATTCCACTTTCAACAATCATTTTGTTGTTTTCTTACTACTGTGTTGTGGGCATTGGCAAGCTATGTTTGTGCAGAAAGGGGATGATCCATTTTTTCTTTCCTTGCAACCATTTTAAACAGAAACCATGCACTGCCAATACAAAAAGTAGTACTAGCTTTACAATCCTACAACTATTTCTCCCTTCCTATTCTTTAGTCATTCTGTTTTTCCAGATATATTTGCAACAAAGATTCCATGATTGGTAGTTTAGTGGGAAATTGGTGGTTTTTTATGTGAAAAAGTTCTCTATAATTTCGTTAAACTTAAACTAGCAAATCCCTTAGTCACCATGCATAAGTAATGAGATTTTTATTTTCTTTCATTTTTGAAAAAATACACATTATATTACAATAAAAATACAACTGTATGAACAACATCAGGCTAAAACTTCACATCGCACCCCCCACCCCATCCCTCTGCCCCAACATATGCACATAGGGCTAGTATATCTTCCTTAACACAAACTCTAATGTATCATTATCTGAAAAATACGTATTATAGATGACACCTAGTCAACTAAGTCAAGCTTTGAACACTTAAATTTCTCCCAGATTGAACTTGGACAAGTCACCACTAAAGGTACCTTTGCATCTCCTTATTGTTTCAGGATTAATCCATAAGTGCGGACACAAACCGATCTCCCTAGATCCACCTGGATCTAGAACAAAACAGGACAGAATGATACTCTTTCCCTAGATTTAACCTATTGAATGAACTAAGAGGCAAGGGTCATAGACATACCTTATGAACGCTTCCTTGGGTCTCTGTTGTTCCAAGCTTCGCTCCAATTCTCTTGTGTCGTTCAGATCACAACAGTACAAACCAATCGGAGTGAAAGCAAATCAATATATTCAATAGCTAATCTATACATATGATCAAGGAGTTATGTAATAAAGTGACATCATCTTTATGGGAAAGGGACACAACCTGAGCCTTGATGTTGTAGATCTCCTTTCGATGGCTCCTAGCTCTGACACACACACTTGCTCATGCATGAAGAAAATCAACCACTCTTGATGACCTTGCTGGTGTCTTTAGATGTTGTAGCATCAGTCCTTCATACAATATTYCACTAATTCTCCAATCAATCTYTTGCTAGTTTGCTTCTAACCTTTTCCATGAGCATTCCCCTCAATATATAGGAGAGGATAGATTAGTTACTTGGATAGGAATGATCCCAAGATATCAGGAAAACCAGTATTTGACAACCATTCGAATGCCAACTCACCTTTCTAGAAGATTCCCTTCTAGAAGGTTCGAGATTTTATCTTTTTTCCTTCTTTAGAAGATGTTCGCACCCTGAGATTTAGGTACAGTGTGAACCCCTCGCACTCYAGCTTAAAGCAGCCTGCAAGAATCATGGATTCTCGCAGGCAAATATATAAGTAGCCTGCGAACTTCCCTTAAAAACATGATTTCTGGAAGCAGACAAATGTAACTTTTCTCATGAAAGTGTCTTAGTGAAGAGCCTTGTTTCTCCATCATCATAACTTCATCATGACAACCAAATTTATGGATAACACTTATCCATAGAAACTAAAGTCTTGACAAATGAATATCACTCTAAAAACCTCTTCCCTGCTTCTTGATCATCTAGCTCTCTCCAAGAATGGCATCCTTCAGCCTCAAAAGACCAAAAAATAAGATTAAAAACTATGTCACAATCCATCCTCAATTATAGTCTCCTCTTTGTGAAAAATTACACATGATCCTTTTTGGTCTCAATATATGCAGCCTAGCATTAATTGATAGACTATAATGAATTAGCATCCACCCTATTACTCATGATTCTAAAGAAATCTCGAATTTCGAAACAGATTGACAATGCTTGAGCCACCTTTCCTCATAATCCTACAGTTCTCATCTTCTTTTAAGTCTACCAAGAATGTTAGGACATGTTCTTATAGTGGAATAAAGCTTCTTGCATTGTATCTCACGAAGATTTATCATAGTTCTATCTCCAATATTTTCAAATGGGGCATAGAGACTCTATCTACATTTTAAGCCCTAAATATATGAGTATTTTGCACAACTCTAAGAAAGTGACCTCATTTGCAGCTACCAGCAGATGGGACCAAGTAACTGGCCTCCAATCTTTCCAAGTCGGCAAGTTTTTGTCATACAAGTCTCCCCACATATAAAAACCTTTCTTACACAATCTTCTTACACATCAAGAAATGTCTCCCATATGTCCTCTTGGTGTTTGAAAAGCCTAAAAGGATCTGGCTGCTAGATCCCATGCATTTTGTAGTCCCCCAATAAGTTCTTCACCTGTCAAACTTTCCAAATTCTTTTAGATATGTTGAACCATTAACTTTGAAGAAAATTACCCCACAATAACATCACAGATCCCAAATAGCCCATTCAATCCATTAACTTGTGAGGTAGTCAACAACCTATGCGCGATGTTAAATTGTTGTGTTGCCTCACCTTTCATTGCCCATAACAATCCACTTGGCAGCCAATGCAATCCATTCTGCATGAATACTAGTCAGCCCAAGGCCTTCCTTTTCACTAGCAATGTTGCAAATATCCAAGGCAACTAGTGGTAGTTGTCCCCCTTGTTTTCCCCACAGAAAAGAGTGTGGAGTGAGTTCTATCTTCTTCCCCTTTGTTGCTACTGGACCTAAGTAACTCCAATGTATTGGGTTGCAGCCTTTGTTTTAACATGTGCAATTAAACTATTTTCTAAATTTGAGCTTACAACCTTATTAGCACCAACATCTGGTCAACATTTTTTTATAAGTTACTCATGTGAAAGTTTCATGTTTCTTATTGGCATACAATGAGACATCGATGCCACTTCTGTTTGAAAAGTTCATTCTCTCAAAGCACACCACAAAATGTGGCAACGTTTTGTGTTTGACTCCTAGATTACTAGAAATTTTGCAACAATTTTCATAGCATTTAGGAAATGATTGTTTATTGAGAGGAAAGGTATCACCTATTAGATGTGGAATATGATTACAGTTTGTGTTGTACCTTAATCATCTTAACAAAAAGATTTTTCTTTGTATCAATCTATTACCTCCTCTCTTCAATCAATTGGCCAATGGTAGGGTCTCCTTCGTTTTGCATCACTTGCAGATACAAAGGCCCAATGACTTGTGATGAGACAAACCAAATACTATCTCATTAGCAATAGAGTTGACACTAAATCCTTGTTAATAACAATGACTTCCAACAACATTGGGAGTTTTGCTAGGTTGTTTAGCTTCTAGTTGCAAGGTAGATAAGTAATGCATCAAATATTGGTCATGAAAGGAGGATATACCAGTCTTGTAGACTACAATAGAAATGTTCCCAAAGCCATAGAGATAACATTCTTGATCTCTCAATACAAGTTTATTCTACATACATAAACTAAAAGGGGACAACATCTTTAATGATTTAAGGAAAATGTTTATCCAAAAACTGCAAATTAAAAGTACTTTTCTTCTTCCTTAAAAAAATTGGCATGACAAGTCTCTCAAATTTTTGTAGAATCCTGGATTCAATAAAAATGTTAGTTAACAGCCTGTTGTTTGAAAATGACTTCTAGCGTATTTCTTTTCAAATTCAAAATTATGTTTTTTATATTTTTACTTTCCCTTGTGCAAGATAACCAATTTTTCAACCATCTACCCTTTTTACTCATCAAAATCATTTATAGCGGAATTTAAAGATGAAGGACCAGGTAAATAGTAAATACCTATCAAGACGTTTGAAAATTTGAAACCCTAGTAATTATTCACCGCCAAAGCCTGATGCGGCACCTTCCGAGTTTCTTCTGCTCTGAACAGGTGGCTCCGCCAAGCTAATAATTGTAACAAATTTTAGTTTCTTGTGCTCTAAATAGGCGGCTCCACCAATAGCTCCACCACTAGTATCTCTTGCCCTTTTCTTTGTTCCGTTGAGGGGAAATAAGCAAGAAAATTCAAGATATGTAAACCGGGCCTTGGGGAATTAGAAATTTCAGGATTAGTAGACCCTATAGTTATCACGAATGAACCAGACAAGTAACAAAGCTCTGATTTTAACCCAATGCATATATGGGCACTAGGAAGATCCCATACAATTTATACCAGGTGGGAGGGCCAAAATGCTCTCACAAATCCCCTTGTTCTTTGGAAATCAAGCAAAGGGAAGATTGTAGCTACCCAGTGCCCATACCACAAAATCTAGGTCAATTAAACCATAAACCCCAATTTTACCAAATGGCAAGGTGAAGAAGCTATCAGAAATTCCCATACTTCTAGAAATTTGGCTAATGGAAGCTTGTCCCTCCAAATTTCAGGGGCAAAATATAATTTTTTTTCCTCTATCTCTCCTAAAAACAAGGGCTAACCCTCCCTGTACACAATTTTTCCCCTAAAATAAATTACGAGCTAATGATATAGGTTTTAAAAAATCACTTTAATACAAAAAATTCGCCCAATAAAAAATTGGAAGCCCCTAAATTTCGCCCATGAGCGAAATTTCGCCCCTAAAATCATCTATGAAAAGAATGCTTTCACTTGGACTCCAACTGCTAATAAATCCTTTCACACCTTGAAAGAAGTTATGTGCATGACCCTTGTTTTGGCACTTCTCAACTTCAAAAAGACCTTTCTACTGGAATGTGATTCTTTCAGGAAAGGAATTGGGGCCATCCTCATGCAAGATGGAAAGCCTTTGGCCTTCACTAGCAAACAACTTTTAGAGATACATTTGGGAAAATCCATTTATGAAAAGGAAATGCTAGTTCTTATACATGCAGTGGATATCTGGCGTCCTTATCTCTTGGGGCAATGCTTCCAAATCAAAACTAATCATCGGAGCCTCAAGTGTTTTTGGGAACAACGAATTTCATCCCTAGAGAAACAAAAATGGGTGACCAAGATATTTGGCTATGATTATGAGATCATTTACAAGGGAAAGGAAAATATGGTTGTTAATGCTCTTTCCAGGAAGTATGAATAAGAAGGGTCCCTCTTTTCCCTCTCCTTCATTGTACCAAACTGGCTTTAAGATGTTCAACAGGAATGGTTGCAAGACCCCAAAATTTCTCACCTGATACAAAAATTGCAACACCATTCTCCAGCTTCTCTGAGGTACTCTTGGCACAATGAAGAGCTTCGCTACAATGGCCATTTGTATTTAATCCAGCAGTCGCAACTTAAATCCACGGTGCTTTATCATCTTCATGCTTCACCCACAACTGGGCACTCAGGGTTTACCAAAACCTATGAACGGATCAAACATTATTTTTGTTGGGATGGTATGAAGTAGGATTTCCACACCTTTGTGGAAAAATGTGATGTATGTCAATTAACAAGGGAGAAATAGTCAAAGCTCTGGGCACACTCCAACCACTTCCAATTCCCCCTGCTCTTTGGATAGATATTTCTATGCATTTCATTGTTGGCTTGCCTAAATCAGGAAATAAGTCAGTCATCATGGTGGTAGTCGATCATCTATCCAAATATGATCATTTTTGTGCTCTTCAACACTCATTCACCGCATCCACAGTGGCTCAAGTTTTCATGGATAATATTTTCAAACTTCATGGCATGCCTCATTCTATTGTCTCTAACCGAGATCCAACCTTCACCAGCAAATTTTGGCAAGAATTGTTCAGGATTTAGGAAACCCAATTACATCTCAGCACTACCTATCATCCCCGAAATGATGGCCAAACCAAAGTTGTCAACAAGTGTTTGGAATCATATTCGTAGTGTTTTGCATCAGATCGACAAAACCAATGGGCTCAATGGTTACCCCTAGTTGAATGGCAGTACAACACATATTACCATACAACTACTCGCATGACTCCTTTTGAAGCAGCCTATGGCCAAAATCCCTCGTTAGTTCTCTCCTATATACCAGGTGTCTCGAAGGCTTAGGAGGTTGACAAAAATATTTCAGTCTGTGAGGTCATTCTATGTACCCTCAAAGAAAATTTGGCCATGGATCGGAATCACATGAAGCAACAAGTACATCAGGGTCATTCTGAAAGTCAATTTTTCAAATGGGCCTAGGTGTTTCTTCATCTGCAACCTTATAAGGAGACTTCACTCAAATTTGAACATTGTCAGAAACGTGCTCCCAAATTTAATGGTCCTTATAAAATTCTCAAGCGTGACAGGCCCATGGCCTACCAGTTAGCTATGCCCAGTCATTCTAAGCTCCACCCCATTTTTTGTGTCTCATGCTTAAAGAAAGTGATTGGAAATAAGTGTCAAACTCATACCAGTATCCCCAAGTTGGATGAATAAGGTTCCATTTGGTTGCAATCACAAGTAGTCTTGGACTAGCAAGAGTGTCATCTCCGTCAGCACACCATAAAGGAAGTGTTAATTCAGTCAAAAGATACAACTCTATAAGACACCACCTGGGAGTCGACCACCATTCTGAAACAATTTCCTCATCTCAATCCTTGAGGACAAGGTTTTTATTCAAGGGGGAAGGCATGTTAGGGACCTGACCTCCCTGACCCCTCACGTAGGCAGAATAATGTGTTTTCCATGTAATAAAGGTCGACATTTGTTAATAAGGACTATTTAATAAATGTGAACAAGTCAATGTAAGAAGACTTAATAGAAGTGTAACGACCCCTTCGACCAACCTGAGGTCGGGGTACGCCACTCCAGAGCAACCACTCATGCTCTGATGCCAGTCGGTAACATTCCCAGCCATTAGGCCGGAACATGCTACTCTAGGGAACATCTTTCGTTCCCATACTGCAGAACATACAGTAGCATACCCAGTAGTCAACTAAGCAATGCCACCTAAATTTACTCTTTAGACTGCATGCAACTAAAACATATACATACAGCATGCTCGCGGAAGCTTTACATCTAACATAACAAACAATTGCTTTTCTGTAACATACGAATTTTATATTAAAATAACAGTAATTACCAATATGCATAATTTACAGGAAATTACCCATAAGCACACAAGCAATCATAGTCACATATATAATAAAATCGTAACATGGGCATGTAAATAACAAACAGCATATCCATATTTCATACAATTGGTACTTATCATAGAAAGACTTTCACCAACTGCTTGCAGACCGTCCATGAACCTCCCAACCATAGATTGCAATGTTCATCACTCTCAACAGTGAATCACCCCTGAGCTGGGACTGAATTCCACCCAAGGTAAAGGGATTCCTATCCAGGCTAAGGCTCATGGACAACAGGAAAGACTCTGTCTTAGGTACTCACTCAACTAACAGCCTACGGCCTCTCATTCCCCACATGCCTGTCCCACCCAAGGAAGTGTGCCCCTTCTCTGCTCAATAGTCCCTCGGCTGCCCCACTTCCTTTCCAGGGCTTCAGCAACAGGCCGGACCGGAAGTCTCAGAGCACTGTAGCTGCAATTTAGCACCTACGAAAATCATTCCCCAACAATTCTCTTGCTCAGAGAACTACTCACGGGCCTGACAACCCGCTTCTTCAATCCCGCTCCAAGCTAACCAGGTACACCAACCAAAAGGGATGGGAAAATAGGTTTCGAAAAGGTCGAATGGTTGTCTCAAGGATAATGGAATGTATGAGTGAAATGGTCATGGAATCATTGACTGGATAACTAAGTGTGTTTTGGGATCACTGTGAACTCTTTTTCCAAACGATGGTCAATCTGATGGTTTTTCCCCTTTCCCCCCTTTCTGTTCCCCCGTTATCTCTATGAGAGAGAAGCCCCATCAGCTAAGTTTCCCCACGATATGAATGCATGTCCCCAACTTGACACTTGCCATATCGGAAGTTACTTTTGTCCACTTGTCCCCAACATTAGAACTTAGGATAAAATTATCCATACTTTATGTTTTGGGAAATATTAATATAATATTCCCTTGACTTTTGGCCCTCTCTTTCCCTAACTGGTGAAGTTCAGTCCCCCATCTCTTTATCGTGGTCGGTCTATGTACAATGATGTATTTTATATTAATCATGAGTTCATGTACAAAGTAGGCGCATTGTCCCTTTAACATCTAGGCGCACTGGCCTAAATCCAAGACATAAGCATTATGACTTATAATACTGTCTCACCAGCCTATAATGCATATTATATACACAAAGGTTCACTGACCTTAATATTGTGTGCACTTAGTTACTGCGCAGTGTATCCTTTGTCTCTAAGGTTGCGTGCACCTTAGTTACTGTGCGCGGTATTCAGAAATGTGCACATTACATCCCTTTACTGTGCAGTATATGCGCGCACCATTCCATGAAAGGTGTATTACAAAGTGATGTCTAAACATCTCACGAGCTTAAATATACTTGGATTATATTTACATTTGGGTTCGGTCGAGGGATATTACAAGAATCTTCTGCTTCTAGAAAGATCTTCCTCTAGATTGTTCTTTATAATATAGAATTAGTATAAATAAGAGTAAGATGCATGATAAACTTTTTCTTTAGGATTATTGTAATCGAGCATTGTTATGCTAGAGGTTTCCCCCTTGAAGAGGCAAGTGAACATCGTTTCATATCAATAAAGATATTATTTTGGTGTTGTAGTTTCATATATTGTGTTGTTCCATTGTTATTCTCTGCAATAATTTTTTTTTCCGTTATTATAATAGATTTGGCACCTAACAAAGTGTGCAACTTTAGAAGGACCTGTTGACCCAAAATTATGCTTTTGGCTCAACATGGTGTTTATCACTTTCATTTCTTCACAAGCTGGCCTAAGCGTCACTCTTAGCAGCCTCTTATGCTCTGGTTCCAATCAAAGACAGTGGTAGGGCTCATAGTCATAATGGACCTTTCCCATTAAAGAGTATCAGTGGGATGCTTTCAGAGGTTTTATCTAAGCACCATAGTGACTTATTAGACATTAGAAGAGTATCAGGAAGCAATTTCAAGTCACTTGATATCAGTTCAAGTCAGATACATGGTGTCAGATTCAGTTGGGTCAATATCTCCAATATTAGTCTGAGGTATATTAAGGATAAACGGGTTTCAAATTCATGAGGTTCTCTATCCTACTACTACCTATCAGACATCTTCATAATAATCATCAATACCCTTATGTACATCAACATCTTGACGACACCCAAGCAAACTCATTCTGACCTTGTCTGGATTGTCTTGGGATCTTCTTTTTCCCCTAGTGGAGGCCCTACCAGGATTAGTTTTTAGTTATTAAAACCTCATGTATCATAATTCCCTATCAATTCTACTCATTTCATATTTCATGAGCCAATAACACATTTTGAAAAAAAAATCAACATTGGCCTCATTTGCTTGTCACCAGGTGGGTCCTGTAAGGACATGGTATTCCACGGAAACTAAAATTAAACATGATCGTTATGTAGAAAAAATGTTGTTTTGATCCTATAGGTATCAGAATAATATTTCCAATGGGATATCATGAGCCTGATTATGAGTTTGTATGACCAGTATACGAAGGGCGCAACTTTCACACCTCCTAAATGGCCAAAATCCATAATTGTGACTTCATGGTCAGTTTATGTTCATATATATGACTTGAAAGGAAAATCATGCTTAGAGGTGATGTAAGGTAGTGTGATACCTTTATAAAGATATATATTATGTCTGGATTTGAGAATGAACCTTCACAAATTCATGACTAGTTTCAAGGGCCAGATTGATCATAGTGGTTCAGGGTTAAAAAATTGTTGTTAATAGGCTTTGAATCATAAAATCAAGTATTCCATGTTGTAGTAGAATCATGTACCTTTCCAAGGATGCCTTATTTTCCTCATTCTGACATCGGATGACCCAGTTAGAGTGGTCAAAAGTCTTTGAACTATTTGAGGCAGGATAGTCTAACTAGATGGCATAGTAGAGTTTCAGGGAAGTTAAAATAGTGATTAATAGCCTCATCACAGAGATTCATTTCCACCTCGTCGAAGTACTTGGAGATACCTTTTTTCCTACACTTTATTTTCCTCATTTGAACATATATTATGATGAGGAACCTTTCGCAAGATTGGGCATTTTATAGACCTCGCAAGCAAATAAGGGTTTAGGGACTACGAACTTTCCTAGCCAAAATTGAAGGCCTAGGTGGCATCATATCAGATCATTGGTGGCATATTATCGACGAACTCATTGATATATTTCTGATGATGTGCTCCATGCTCAATTCGAGCTCTCTTTCATATGGTGTCATTTTCAGCCTCAACCAAGAACGTCATCGTCAAAGTCAAATTTTGACTTAGCACACATTTTGAGGAAAATATAAAATAAAATAAAAATAGGAAAAAAGAGGGTATGCAATGGAGCCTCTCCCATGCAAATTAGGAAAATTAAAGAAATAAAATTTTGGGAAAAATACAAAACCCTTTATGCCCCCTTATTTCTTCATTTTGCTTGTGGAGGGACGAGGCTATGGAGCTCTAGTTCGAGAGGAGGACTTCCAGGAACAAAGGAGGGTTTAGTAGGTAGCAGAGGGTTTTCTCAATAGTAGACCCTATAGGTCAGCACTATCAACCAGAGCACATGTACCCCTTTCAACTAGTAATTTCTCTGCTCATAGAAATGCAATTTGGTGTTGATATGATGGTTTATGTTCTTCAAAGTCGTTTTGCATGCCATTAAATTGGTCGTTTCAATTTTAGATTAATGGTTTAGAAGTTTGTTTGTTGTTTCAGAGTTAATTTGTTGGTTTTTATGTTGTTACTGAGTTTTTTCTAAACTAAATTAACAAGGGAGAGGGGATTCAAACCCCTATTGGGAACCAAGCCCAAATCTCCAAGGAACCCTTAGAATCTTTAAAATATTATAAAATTGCTACCATGTTTAGGCCTAAAGGTGAAAAAATGGATGCCAAGGGGTTTGAACCTCACCTCCTCCTCTTTTCCCCTCTACGGCTCTGCGCGCATAACCACCCCCTCCACGTCGACCCTTTCTCATTGGCTCGTATTCCCTCTGTGCACCTCGGTCGAGCCACCGACGTCGGCCTCATACTCCTTAGCCCAAGCTGCAACAACAAATGATAAACAAAAACGAGTGGGGGGCTCTGCCACCAGGGTCGAACCACCACCACTCCTCCAGCCGACCACCACCACCATGCCTACAGTCGCCTTCCACTTGCAAATTGTTCCAAGTACGGACACGGGGGGCTGGCAGAGCCACCTTCACCCAGTTCGTGCCCTCGACCACTTTTTCTCCCAACCTGCACAGACATAAAGGAAAGGAGCGGGGTGACTGGTTGAGCCACCACTACCCCTCCTTCAACTACCACCAATCGTCGCCCGTGGTTTTTAATGTATCGATTTTTATTTTTTAAATGGTTGGGGTTACATGGTATGGTCGTATGGACTATGGATCACCAGATGGGTGCTTATGACGAGGGAAAGGCTTTGGAATTGGTGTTCCTATGGGAGACTAGGTCTTGGTTTTAGGTATATTGACTGGAGGTTTTAATAATATAATGTAAACTATATAAATTTTATGTGTTATATGTTTTAAATTTTTGAATGGTTTTATTTATTAAATTATTTGTTTTAGTTTTAGTTTATATATATATATATATATATATATATATATATATATATATATATATATATAATTTTATTTTATATTATATGGTTTACAACTATAGTATAAAACATAATTTCCCCCCACGCTCCTAAGGTCATTGGACGAATTAATTTTGTATCTTCCTCATCCAGAGGTGTATTTTCACTCAGGGATAACCAAAACAACTGTGATAAAGTGTAGAAACTAGCCATGGTATTCACCTTCATAAATTCATCCTTGTTTTTCAGAGAGACATTCTGGAATGTGAGGGACTCCTCATTGGCCTAGAAACATGTGTCGAAAGGAGGCCTAATTGGAATCCTCCGTGGCCAAATTCAGCCAAGCGAAAGAAACCCATTTCATCTAAATCCATGTTGAACTGTAGTAGCTTGCCAATTATGAAATTAAATCCCTATTTCAGTTTTAATTTCCAATATTTCACTAATTAGCCCCCCAACTAGTACTTTCCCTTGAACATTTCCAAGGACATATCTCACTCATTCAGAGCTTGATTTGTGCTAAGTGAAAGGAAATGAAAATATGGTGGATAGAGATACATCATGGAATCCTAAAAGATCTTATTTATGGCTACCTAGTATGAGAGAACAACCTTCCAAGGTTCATGCCCAGGGGTCCCTTAACCAAATCAAGCCCAAACTGAAGCCTTCCTTCATCGGCCCTCAGGGAAGCTTATAGGAATAAGGGGTGGGTAAAATCAAATCTGAAAAGTTCCTTAACAATATAAATTTCCTTACATTCAGTGGCCAAACCCAAGACCCCTTCCCTCCAAAGCAACCCACAATTGTCCCCTTGCCTTGGGCCTTCGTCCCAGTCAATTAGAAAACCATTGATGGCCTTGGACACCATGAAGACACCTTATTTATAGTGTCAAAATAGGGAATCAATCAATGTGTCATTGAGAGAGCACGAATCCCAAGACAAATGATGAGGTGTAAAACCAATTTTGTCATTTTCCCAAATTGACATTTTGTAAAAACATTATTTCCAAAACGATTTACCTTTTGTTGGCGTTGTGTGTGATTTGTAAGACCCTAGGTTCGAGTTATATTTAACCAACAAAACTCACCAAACACTTTCCCTTTCGACATCACCTTCTTGCGTAGATGAAGTCTCACCCTAGGTATCTATTGGGACTGCAAGAACCTGGTTTCTACAATAGTGAGGGAATGGGAGGTGACCATTCTGTTCATTCTCCCTCACAATTTATGTGTGTGTAATTATGTCCTTGTTCCTTATTAACTACTTAGTGATTTCATTTTCATACTATCATTAGATTCCAGTCTACCACATAACCTATTACTGTAATAGTCATGATTTTTACGCCATGATTATACATAACACGGATCTAATCTAATAAGAATAAAAAATACATACATACATACATTATACATACATTATACATACATACATACATGATTATACATACATTTGACACAATATTTAGCGTGGTTCACCCAACTATGGGCTACGCCCACAACGGTTGGCTTATTTATTATGCGTTTGTCAATTTCTTCTGGCTTGTGCACTACGCTTACACAGATATATCATGATTATCTTCCATCTCTCCTAGCCTAGCTGCTTTGCAATTCAATTCTCTCTCTCTCTCTCTACATCATTTCTTACATTCAGACATTGATTCCCCTACTTTACAAACTATCCTATCACTCTTCTTATAGGAAAGAACTCTCGGCAGCTTGGAACAAACTCCACAATGTTGCTTGAGAATAATCACCAGGAGGAACCCATATTTCCCCAACCTATTACATATGTATACATCATATTTAGGGATTAAAACCATATTTGGTTCCTCCCAAAACCCTATTACATTGTATGAAAACTCCAGTTCACTAGCTATTCGACTGCTTTCACTTGTTTTCTCGTCTACATGTTGCTTTTGCAGTTTAACTGGTTGTTCTTTCTTTCTTTTGCGTGTCCTTCCATCTTTAGCATATCGAGTTGTCATCCTTCATTTTCGTTTGTTTTCTTCTTTTGATTTATTCTCTGCTTTATTCTCTTTTTCTTCTTTATTCTCTCTCACTACATGATGTACTTCTGGATGCGCCTCTAGTGTTCGTTGTCCTCCCAGATGCGCCTTAGTTCTGCACACCCTAATATTCCTTCTTCTCCTGCACACCTTTGTTGTGCAATTCTTCCATACTTAGGATTTTTACCAAAATTACATCCCAACACTGCCTATCCAACAAGCCCCCAACACCCACCTATGGCTTGTCCCAAGCCACTCAGACTTGTTGCCTGCTCTTCCATGTTGTAATGAAATTTTGGGGGGTTTCCTTTGCTACCTCCACTTCTTTGATTATCGTAGCCTCTGTTTCGATCTCCTAGGTTCCCTGTGTAGTCAAGGTCGTGAGTTTTTCCTCTTATTTATATGCTGCATGTTTGACCTTTCCCTGCATAGTGGGTAGTTCCCTTATTATCCTCACTGCTTATTCCTATAATGGTTCCAATCGTTGTTAAAGGATATTTTGTTGATCCATCAATTTTTGTACTTCCAAGTATGACTGCCTTCGAGAAAAAATTGTTGTCATACGTTCCACTGGTGGAAGAGTAGTTATCTTATCTAAATCTTGTTGTGCTTTTTCTTGTGCTTCTCTTAATCGGGATTCTACAACCTTCATCTCAGGATCATCTGCTAATGTTGTCCATATTTTTGCGCTCTCCTCGTAGAGTTTTCTGCATATTTACTATACTTTCTTGATATTGGTGACCATTGTCATCACCATTCTCTCCCTGCCTTCTCACACTTTCAGTGGTGTTTGTGGTAGGCTCCACAATCGTAAGTCCTCAATCAGCGCTCTGAAGCCCTTGGTGACTTCACCGATCTTTAACACTTGTTCCTCCATAGCAGCTTCTACTACTATGGGGACTTCTGGTATGGCCTTTTATCATTTTTGGACAACTGCTTGGATTTTCTACGATATTCCTTCAGCTTCATCCTTTTCCTTAAGGGATTTATTAACCCTTTCATCGGCCTCGGTTTTGACCTTCATAGCCTACGACACTTGTCCTTCAACTTCCCTCTTTTGTTGAAACACAGTGTCATACTATTTTTGTAATTGATCTGTTTCATCCATCATTGTTATCATTTCCTATTGTGTTATCGCTTGTAGTACGCCTATCTACAAGTCTTGTAGTCTAATATTGGCATCCTTGATACAACTAGGTTCATATGTCCTAGTGCATTTACATGTTGCTGCAATTCGACCATCATAATTTCCAGTGCATATGTCTCAAGTTGTAGTATCTTGTGTCTGGTTTCTAACTGAATCAAGGTCGAATACACACTTTCTTCTTCCTTTACTGGAATACTAGAGGGTCTTGCCTCGGTTCTGATCTCTTTGGTGATGTGTGTTGCTTCCAACATCTGTTAGAGTGCTACCAGCTGATCCTGCACTCTTTGTTGTTCTTCTTCTTGTTTTCTAGTGGCTTCCTGCATTATTTCTTATGTGGCATCATGTACCTGGTAACCTATGCGGTCCATGTCATCATCATTCAATGCATAGGTTGGGGTTTCTCTATGCACTTTCATCTTCTTATGCACCCTTCCTTCCAGTTCTTTCCCCTTGTCCTTCCTTTTTTCCCCTATTGTTGGAACTGGTTGTTGCTCTACTATTTTGGATGGGCTATGAAGATCTCCTGCACCATTGTTTTGCTTGTTTCCTTTCTATTCATTTGGATCCTCATCACTTTTATCTTTCTCTTCTTCCTCTTCAGCTTGCCATGTTTTATGTGCTAGTATTTTCCATTCTTCTTCGTATTCATTTACAATCAAACATATGTCTTCTATGGTTAACCTATAACTGGTGGGAAACCACTAGTCTGTTGGGTCCTTCTTGGCCTACACATACATGTGGTGCATGCCTTATTTAAAATGCACAATATCATTATATGTTTCTTCCATCTTTGTTGATATGTGTGGTGTGTGTGCAACTAGATGTGTGATAGTGTCCAAGTATACATAAAATATGGCATTAGTGTCTCTTTTTATTCTCTTAATCATCATATGCCATAAGTTGGCATATCTCCCATCCAAATTGCCTCAGCCTGATGTGTGCATGTGTTGATAATAAATTGGTTCTTTCCAACCGACCAACGTAATCATAATCAACAACCATGCATAGTGGAATTTTGTGCCCTTTTCCTGGGCCTCAATGCAATCCTGAAAGAATTGGTTCACCAAGAAGCTGGCCCAATTCATTTGCACCCCTTCAACACATTTTTTTGTAGCTGCAATTACTACGGCTAGTACTTCATCCTTCATGCACTTGCGCAGCAACTTACAGGCAAGCACATGTGTTGCAAACCAAACATTTCTTTCATTGATTCTTTTAATCTCTAGTCCTCTCTTTCCCTTGAATGTCTGTAATTTTTCCTTCATTGAATCTGAGAGGGCTCACTCTCTTGACTTGTTAAATAAAATGGTCGGGTCCTCTCCGGCCTTTGGGAGTCCTATAATGCATGCAATCAACATGGTATTAGTTGATACTAGGGGATCAAGCCACAGTGTCCCCCCTATGGACACAGTTGGGAAACACCTTCACACAATCTTTAATCTCCAAGCTTCGTCTGAAATGTGGGATCTCCAACAAGTTGAGGATGCCCACCTTCTCTAATATTATCTCCCACTCTTGTGTCTCCGACAAGATTACTCTTGTGCCTAGTACACTCCTAGTGTGAAAATAATTTTCCCTGGCCAGCTCTGGGAATTTTTTTTGTTCAGTAATGTCATGATCCACGAAATTTAGGATGAAAATATTTCTGAGCATCTCTCCTTCCATGCTTACACTAGGTTGAACTAGTGTTGTCGACAACGGGTACTTCCCATTGGCTAGTATTGTGATTGGTGGCACATTATCCATCCTTGTTGCAAGGTAATATCCATGGAAACCATCTTGTGGAGCTTGTTAAGTTGTTATATTCTTTGCAGTGTAAGTCTAGTTGAGGTGAATCGAATGGTAGTCGAAGATCGAGGTGGAATGCAAATAGTCAAGGGTGAGGTGGATCGACAACAATTCGAAGGTCGAGGGAGTTGACCAGGAAAATTCAAAGGTCGAGGGAGTCGACCAGGTAAATTCGAATTTGAAGATATCAACGACAAGTCAACCAACAAGAGGTCGAAGTGTGGGTGTGATACAACCGAATTGAGACCAAATGAAGGCTGACTGATAGACGAATGGTAATCCAACTTAGAGTCGATTGTAACAGAATCCCAAGATTTGTGAGATTTGTAGCCAATGTTATGCATGGACAAGTAACCATTTTTGGGCACCAATATTTAGCGTTTTTCCTATTATAAATCCTATAAAGAGGTGTGTTGTAAGGTTGTAAAGGATAATGCATGTGTAAATTGTAGGTTGTTGGTCATGCATATGTAAGCTAGATTGGCTGCAGGGTTGTTCTTGTGCAACCAAGAGGGTGTTATGTTGATTGTGTCTTAGGTGTGGACCAAGGTTAGACATGTAACCTTTTATTCAGTTTCAATAATAAAACAATAGAGAATAGCACTCAAGGAATGTTGGTTTTCTCGGTTAAGGGTTTCCAGGGTAAAATCTCGGTGTAATATGTGATTGTTTGTGTCATTTTCATTCTTGATTAAATATTTCTTCTCTTCTGCTAGGTTTAGTGTGGGACTGTATCTCATTTCCTGACATGTGGTATCAGAGCTTAGGTCTTCTCTGAAACGTGAGTTATCATATAGGTGTTATGCCTTGGCGAGTATATCATATCTTGACTTACCAATCTTGAATATGAGAACTAAACCTTAGGTACAATAAGAGTCGTAAGTCATAAATTGTGTTAAAGATCTTGGGAAAGAATGGTGAGCAGTTCCTGAATAGAGATGGAAAAATTCAATGGAAATAATTTTGATCTTTGGAAGCTTAAAATGGAAGATCTTCTTGTAGATCGAGAACAATGGACAATGTCTGTCCAGGTACCCATCCAATAAGCATGTCGACGGAAGAATGGGAGAAACTCGAAAGAAGAGAAAGAAGTATGATTTGGCTTTGTCTTGCAGATTCGGTGCTACTGAATGTCTCAGGTGAAGATTCAACCAAGAAATTGTGGGACAAGTTGGGAAGCTTATACCAGTCAAAATCTCTGGTAAATAAGTTGTTTCTTAGAAATAAATTGTATATTCTGAGAATGAGTGGTGGCAGTTTGGTGACTGAGCATTTAAATGTGTTTAATATTGTTTTAAGCCAGTTATTGTATGTGGATATTAAATATCACTGATGAGGAGAAGTGTATCAGCCTATTATGTTATTTTCCAGACTCTTGGGATAACTTAGTCATGGCTATTGGGAGTAATACAACCACACTAGCTCTAGAGGACATGGTTGCTTCTTTGTTTTTGGAAGAAATGAGAAGGAAGAACATGGAAGCATCGACCAAAGATGCTCTAGTAGTGAGAGTTCGACCAGTAGACAACGATAAAGGAATATTCTCCGATAGAAAGTTCAAGTCAAAGGGTAGATCTAAATCCATGGTTCAGTCGATGTGAAGATGATAGAAATGCGGTAAATATGGGCATTATAAAAAGGACTGTAAGTCGAAGGAAATATAAGTCATTGTTAGATCCGACGTGAAGTAGTTGACTGAGAGAAAGATGACCCCGAATAAGGGAGGTGATGTGTACCTGGAGTCAACCAATACATAGTCGGATCAATATGTTTGGTTGATCAAATTAGGAGCATCCTATCATATGAAACCACATAAATAATGGTTCTATGAATATGAACGATATGATGGGGTTGATTCGTTCTTGGGGGATGAATCGACAACCATAATTTTCGGTCGAGGAAGAGTTTGACTGATACTACATGATGGGAGGAAAAGAACTCCTTCAAGTGTGCTAGACATTTTGGGTTTGGAAAGAAACCTAATATATATCAACAAGATGAGTGACGTAGGTGTGCGTAATTTGTTTCAGAAGGATTCGTGCAAGATGGTCAGAGGTGTGATGTTCTTAATGAAAGTAGTTTGGATTGGAACCATATACAAGTTGTTATAGAATGTTGACTCGACTGGATGCAACAACATCATTGCACCTAAAATAGACTCAACTGTGACTCAACTCAACTCGACTCGAGCTAAGTCGGTACAAGTTGACTTGACAAGACATGATAAATCGACCTGACCAGGTTATGGCATGAGAGGATGGGACATATTGGAGAAAAAGGACTTCGATCTATGCAAAGAAAAGGTATGGTCGAAGGGTTTATTGAATGTGGTTTAGAGGTCAAATTTTTTTGAACATTTCATATATGGAAAACAAATTCAGGTGAGGTTCCCATATGGAGAGACAAGGGAAAGAGGGATTCTATATTCGGTGCATAGTGATGTCTCCTATATCATGTCTCCTACATAGATAATTTTTCAAGGAAGACATGGATATATTTCCTAAGGAATAAATCAAAGGTTTTTGAGATATTTAAGGAGTTTAAATCTCTTGTGGGAAACCATACAAAGAATAAGATTAAAGTGTTCAGGGATGACAATGGTGGTGAATTTTGTGGAAAGGAATTTGATCAGTTATGTAAGCAGTGCGGAATAGAACACCAAAATACCAGACCATATACCCAAAAACAAAATGGAGTTGCTGAAATAATGAACAGAACGTTGATGGATAAGGCAAGGAGCATGCTCAGTGGTGTTGGGATCACACAAGAATTCTGAGTAGAGGTAGTCGACACTGAAAGATATACGGTGAATATGTCTCATTCGTCGGGACTAAACAACATGACTCCACATGAGGTATGTTCAGGTAACAAGCCTTCGATGGCACATCTCAAAGTCTTTGGTTGTGATTTATTTTTGCATGATCCCAAGGAAAAGAGGAGCAAGTTGGACAAGAATGCAATAAAATATATTTTCATTGGATATAAAGAAGGAATGAAAGGATATAATTTATGGGATCCTGCATCAAGGATAATAATGTAAAGTCTTCAGAGAATTATGAGCCTGAGGATGTTGTTCAGATCGATAATAATCCTGATACAGTGTAGTTCAAACTAAGGAACAAAGAAGATGATTCAGATGAGTTAATTGAATCTGAGGAAGAGGTGGAACAACTGAATCTGGTGGTAAGGAGGTCAAAAATAATAAGAAAATAAGGTGTAAGGTATAGTCCACCCGAATTTCATTCCACATTCATGCTAACTTCCATCGACGATGAGTCCAAGTCAGTCGGTGAGGTAGTCGACTCGACAGAGGGTAAACTATGGAAGGACAACATGGCCAAAGATATGGAATCCTTGCACAAGAATGATACATGGGATTTAGTCAAGTTACCTAGTGGAAGAAATCACGTCGGTAGAAAAAGGGTATTCAAGAAGAATATGAATGTCGCAGGACAAGTCGATAATTTCAAAGCTTGAATGGTAGCGAAAGGTTATTCCCAAGTCGAGGGAGTCAACTTCGGTGAGATTTTTTCCCTGGTTGAAAAACTAAATTCCATTAGAGTACTAATGTCTCTAGTTGTAGCATTCGATCTGGAGATAGAACACATGGATGTGAAAACAATGTTCCTACATGGGGACTTGGAAGAAGAAATCTACATGAAACAACCTGAAGGATTTGTAGTAAAGGGCAAGGAAGAGTTAGTGTGAAAAATGAAAAGATCCCTTTATGGTCTAAACAAATCACCAAGGATGTGGTACCATAAGTTCAACACACACATCCTTAGTTTAGAATTTCTGAGAACCAAAGCTGATCACTGCATGTATTCCAAGGAAGAAGGTGGGTGTTTCATATGTGTAGCTTTGTATGTCAATGACATGTTGTTGATTAGAAACAACATGGACACAATAAAGGAGGTGAAGAAAAATCTATCCTCCAAGTTCGACATGAAGGATCTCAATGCAGTTAACTTCATTCTAGGAATGGAGATTAAGAGAGATTGAGCCTCTAGAAAGATTTGGTTGAATCAAACAAAGTACATTGAAACAGTTATGAAACGGTTCAACATGCAGTATTGCAAACTAGTGAAGGTGTCAATTCCAATGGGAGTAAGGCTTATTGTTGACCAGTTTCCAAAGACACAAGAAGAAATAGAGGATATGGAATGTATTATTTTTGCAAGTGTTGTTGGTAGTGTAATGTAAGCGATGGTCTGCACTCGACTAGATATTTCCCATGTAGTGAGAGTGTTGAGAAGGTACATGACGATACCTGGAAAGGAGAACTAGACAGTTGTCAAGAGAGTATTCAGGTATTTGTGTGGCATGAAGGAATATGTTATATGCTACCAAGGAAGACCTGGAGGTGACAATGGTAAATTAAATGTACATGGCTTTGTCAATGTTGACTTCTCTAGAGATCTGGTTTGATGGAGGTCGACCAACGAATATGTATTCAAGATGTTCGGTGGAGAAATAAGTTGGATGACTAAGTGAAAGGCTATCATAGCCTTGTCAACATCAGAAGTTGAATACATGGTGGGTACTTATGGAAGCAAAGAAGAGATATGGCTACAAAGGTTGTGTTCAGGAATCAGGTTTGAGCAGAGAGATATGAAGGTGAGTTGCGACAATCAAAGTGCAATATGTATGGAAAAGAACCTTGTTTATCATTCAAACACTAGGCACATTGATGTACAATACCATTTCGTAAGAGATATGGTGGAGAGTAACAAGGTACTGCCGGAGAAAGTATACATGTTAGAAAACATAGTAGACTCGTTGACCAAGTCTGTGACTGTTGTGAAGTTCTCCTAGTCCAGAGAGGAAATGATCATTTCTTCCCTAGGCCTGTGAACAAAAATTTATGGAATCTCATGTTTCAGCAAATAACACAACAAGTGGGAGAATTTTGGGTTGTTATATTCTTTGTAGTGTAATTCTAGTCGAGGTGAATTGACTGACGGTCGAAGGTCGAGGTGGATCGACAATAGTCAAGGTCGAAGTGGATTGAAAACAAGTCAGAGGTCGAGGGAGCCGACTAGGTAAATTCGAATTCAAAGATATTGACAGAAAGTAAACCAACAAGAGGTCAAAGTGTGGGCATGAGATGACCGACTAGATATTGAATGAAGTCTGACTGGTAGTCAACTAGTAATCGAACTTGGAGTCGACAATAACAAAATCCTAAGATTTGTGGGATTTGTAGCCAATGATATGCATGGATATGTAATCATTTTTCGGTGCCAATCTTTAGGGTTTTCCTGTTGTAAATCCTATAAAGACATGTGTTGTAAGGATGTAAAGGCTAATACATGTGTAAATCGTAGGTTGTTGGTCATGCATATGTAAGTCGAATTGGCTATAGGGTTGTTCTTGCGTAGAAAAGAGGGTATGATGTCGATTGTGTCTTAGGTGTGGACCAAGGTTAGACATGTAACCTTTTATTCAGTTTGAATAAGACATCAAGAGAGTATAACACTCAAGGAATGTTGGTTTTCCCCATTAATGGTTTACAGGGTAAAATCTCGTTGTACTGTGTGATTTTTTGTGTCATTTGTGTTCTTGATTAAATTATTCTTCTCTTCTTATAGGTTTAGTGTGGAACTGTATCTCAATTCCTGACAGAGCCAAAGTCGAAGCTCGGGCTACTTCATTGACATATGGTGTCTCTACTGGTCATTTTTCCTGTTTTTGCACTGCTGCATATGGCGCTCCAACTTTCGGTGGGGCCATACGTCTTGTATGACAGACTCCTTAAATGACTCTGCATCTATTCTCCAGTAGTTGTATCTCATCTCTGATGCACTCGTATTCTCTCTGGTCTCTCTAGTTTTCTCTCACTTGCATGTAACAATGAATTACACTTAATGACCTTCTGTTATTTTTGTTCCTTGTTGTGAACTGTGCATGTCTCTTCACTCAACAAGTAGCTTTTCCAATCAGCCAACATGGTTGATGAGTTGTTAAATAAATGCATATTTATTACCAAATCTGTCGTATGAGTTTTCCCTCGTACTATTAATTTGTCATGATTTTCGACGGCTTTTACCATATAATATTCTACGGCACCTTTATGACATGTCATTCTCACTTCGTAGCCATCATTTCCATGTTTTAATGCTTCCAATGATCTTGTCATTGTCAAACTACACATTAGTTATTTCTTTTATATCTGTGTTCTTTGCAGTATTTCTCTTCTGTGTATTATTTTCTGAATTGACGCAATTCCATTTTAATGCGTGATCACCATTCCTTATGTGCAATCTCCAATTCCTTGTAATCTGTAATATTTGTTTTTCCTATATCTACTTTTTATTTTATTTTCTTCCTTTTTCTACTTTTAACTATTTTTCTGTGTTTTTCCTTCCTACTATGGTACAGTTACTATAATACAAGTGTTCTGGTGAAGCCCATATTACTCCGCAGACTATTGGTCATCTCTATAGAGTTTCAAATGACTTATATTCACCATTCCTTCAATGACTTCTCCATTCATGGTTTCCAATTGTGCAAAACATGTCTATGTTACATGTTGAATCATATAGGGTCCTAACTAGTGCATTCTAAACTTTCCTGGATGCTGCATGAACTTGTTGTCATAGAGAAATATTAAATCCCCCACTTGAAACTTTTTATGTTTGATGTGTCGATCATGCCAAGCATTGTCTCTAGCCTTTTGAACTTGTTGATGGAAACCTACGACAAACCGATCTTCCTCAAGTTGTACTAACTATGCCAATCTCTCCTATATTGTGCCTGTGTTTGATAGCTCAGTGATTGCTATAATGCGTAGGCTAGGTAGAAGTAATTCCATTGGCATTACTACTTCCTACCCATACACCAATATAAAATGTGTCTAACTTGACAACTTTTTACTTGACGTCCTGTAAGCCTATAACACTGCAAAAACTCTTAAGTACCAATCGTCTCTCCCTATGTTGAAATTTTTTGTCAAGGCATTCTCTAAGATTTTATTGAAATCCTCCATTGTTCCATTGGACTAAGGATGACACGAGGCACTCTTTTGATGATGGATTTGGAAATCCTCATTCAATTATGCAATTTTCTTATTCATAAAGTGTGTGCCTTGATTACTGAGTAATATGCACGTACATCAAAACCTTGTGACTACATTCTCAAACAAAAACCCCGCAGCAATCTCCATAGTGCAATCTGTAATTGGGGCTGCTTCTGCCCATCTTGTCAAATACTTCATCACAGTGATGATGTACCTTTCCCCTATTCTTCTTTCTTGTGGATTGATTGGCCCTACAAAGTCTATGGCCCATTTATCAAATGATTACAACTTAACTTGTGGATTTAAAGGCATTTCATCCCCTTTAGATGTATTTCTGACTTTTTGACATACATCACATGATTGGTAGTATGCCTTTGCATCTTTGTGAAGTGTAGGCCACCAAATCCCTGCACACAACATATTTTTTGCAGTTTCTCTTCCAACATAATCTCCTCCTCCAATCTTGTCATGTGCTTCTTCTAGTGTCATTGGTATTTCATGTTCCAACACACAACGTCTCAATATTCTATCTGCATCCAACTTGTATAAACTCCCTGCAATCAACCGATGATCCACTGCTTTCACTACCAATTGTTTCTTATGTTCCAATGTCATCTTTGTTGGAGCCATACCTGTAATTAAAAACTATATGATGTCCATGAAGTAATCATCCACCATTCTTACTACAAATAGTAATGCATATGGTAAGTTGTCATCTAAATTTCCACCATATTCTCCTGATAGTATGTGCGATGGATGATTTGGCCCCGCATTCAACTTCCTCGGTTTGACTACAACCTCAAAATCGTATTCCTAGAACATTAGTATTCATTTTCATATTCTCCCCCCCAACACTAGCTTGTTGACTAAGTATTTTAATGAAAAATACTTTGTGTACATATTAAAGTGAGACCCCGGTAAATAATTTATGAACTATTGTAAAATTGGTTGTTGTCATTGATGTCAACCCTAGTCATTGGTTGTATTCATTGATGTCAACCCTATCCATTGGATTTTGGACCCCACAGTTGATCGAAGTAGATAGACATGAAGGAAATTACACATGTAGATAAAACACCCATGGATAGATAGTATAATCCATGCCACTTCCAGTGGTATGTGGCACGTCACGTGGATCCTTACGATTGAGGAGAAATGAATTTTTGAATATGTCAATGTGAATTGAACCATAAACTACATGTCGGCCCTAATGTTAAAAGGAAGTGACATAAAGGGTATAATTACATCGCATTATACATTCATTTTTTAATACACGCAAGTTTATTAATGAGCAAGGAGATCTAAGTCGAACTTCTGAGGAAATCTGAAGTAAAGAAGGACAAATTTCAAGGGAGGATGAAGTATTTTGGTGATGTGTTCTAAGGTATGTTATTTATAGGTCATCTTACCATTTTCACTATAAATCTATTTCTAGAATGATTCAAATAGTGAAATTTGGAGGCTATTAAGAAGACATATAGAGGTATGTGTGGTAAAAATGTTCGCTCTTTATTCACTATAATTGTGGAGATACACTCTGTGGAAGATAGGGTTTTTGAATAGTCCTGAAGCTAGTCATAAACATGTGTTCCGGGTAAAACCGTCATAACATATTCATAGAGAATCCAAATGAAGTGAGACAAATTTCATTGGAAAGAGTATGGGATGTAGTTTATTTTTTCCAAATTTTAGAATCTGATGTTAAATATTGAGCTCGAGGCATGTTGTACAAGTTCTCTCTCCTGAATAAGCCAGAATTGAATAAGGTCTACCATTTTCTCTATAACTCCTTTTCTTGGAGGATTCAAGGAGTGAAACTTGGAGGATTTTTAGAGAATACATTGAGTAATATCTGCTACAAGATTAGAGTATTCCAAGAAGTGAATAATTGGAGAAGTTGAAGAAGTCTTGGGTAGAATTACCTGGTTCTATGTAATGGTTGGTTGATGGTGATAATTTAATGTAAATTTTTATTATCTCTATATATTCTTGGGTGGAAGGAAGGGGAAAGGATAGAGAGGTCAACCCTCTCTTGATCTTGGAGGATTGTATCTTCCTTTTGGAGGTTTATCCCTCCCCTTATATTATGTATTATTTGAACAATAATACATGATTACTTCTTATATATTGTGCATGGTGTATTGGTGTATCTCTTATACTATTCTTCATTTTTCATTGGATATTCTTCATTTCCGATTGGATCTAAATTTAATACATGATCTGATTGAAGTACAGTTAAAAAATTATAATTGCTCTAAATATTGATTCACCCCCCTCTTAGTATTTCCAACAATTGGTATCAGAG
>ML795801.1:77946-97879 GCA_009831015.1 Picea engelmannii
TCCAAGTACTTAATTTATTTATTTTTCTCTCTCATATGTCTCCTTTTTCTGCTACGGATCAAATTTTGGCAAGGGCCCTGTTGTAACACACCCACGGTGAGGCATAAAAAAAATTATTTTCTTAATGGACAGATTCTCCATCCAGGATTTCTAATTTGGAAAGTCCAGGACTCAACCTGACTCTCCGGTCAAGATTCTCTAGTTCTCTAAGTCAAACAAGAATTTGAGACCTTGATAGTCTCACCTCTTAATAAAACACAGGCCCTTTCGGCCTCTAGTACAGGTCTTATGATACTCACGACCTTCTCCTTCGTGCTTCAGTGAAGTCTCAGCATTGGCGTTAGCCCATTTTCTCTTGCTGACCATTTCATATGACTGCAGGTTACAACTGAATGCCAATTACGTGATTCCAGTTGTGATCAAGAGTGGTTTGGAACCAAAATTATTTTCGCCCCGCAATTCACCACAAGCCACCACGTGTCATTTTGTCAATACTGTGGTCTCGATTGCGGCCCACCCTCAACTTTTTAAAGTTAGAACACCTTATGTCCCCGCAATGTGACGTTGCCATTGATCTCACAATCTTGATGGTACTTCTGAACTATCGGCTCAAATCTGTCCCTTTCGAACCTACGAATCAGATCTGACCATTTCAAATCAACGTACATGATTTGTTTCACGATTCTGGTTTTGGAGTTTTCAACTCTCAAATCTTTACTTTTCTCCATATGAAAATCTTTCGAAATGGAAGATCTACTGACACATGTCCCTTTAGATGTGCGGCTATGATCTTCTTCACACGATCGACCTTCAGGTGTTTCAATTCTCAAACTCTCATTTATTCTGAAGTGATTTCTCTGAAATGGAAGATCGTCTACCACGCATCCTCCCAATCCAATGGTTATGCTTCCACTTCGGGACTTTGGCCCTTTAAACTAGATTAGCAGTCCTTCGGCTCCCTTCTCGATCAACGATCGAGATATCCTTCGGGTCTCCGGATTTCTAAGATCTCAAATCTCAAACTTCACCTCCCCTCGAAGTAAGTGGATTCATGTCGCGTGTCCACTTGAATTGGACGGTTGAGGCTTGCTTCAGGTCTTTACCCAAAATCTATGGATTTGTGCCACTTTTCTTCTTGATCTGATGGCTATGAATTACGTCAATACTCTACTCAGAATCCACCGATCTACGCCACGTCTCTTATGGGTTAAACAGTTCAAATTCACCCTGGACGATCTGATGCATGAGATTTACTTCGGACGATCTGACAACTAAGATCTACTTCGAATGGATGGTTGAGATATACTTCAGCTCTCCGACTCTCTAGATTTTGGGAATCTCAAATATCAATTAAAAACTCTCAAACAGATTTCTTCGAAGTCCACAATCCATCGCCACGCGCCCTTATAACGATCGACGGTCATGGTTTACTTCAAGATTTCGGTGTCTGGGAGTTTCTACCTTTCCACACTCACCTTCTTCCAAAAGGCTTTCACACGGAGTTCATGATCTATCGACGTGTATCTCCCATGAATCGATGGCTAGAGATCACTTCATGACTTCGCACTTTGGGAATCTCAACATGCTCACCAACGCAAACCTCTAGAGTGTAACCCTCTCGGAGTGTCAGATATTCGAACACACATCCCCTACTATCAACGGTCGGGATGAACTATGACACATCGGCCTTTGGGAGTTCTTGCTTCACACAATCCATTTTCCTCCGAAGCAGTAAACCTCTGAAGCGAAGGATCTGGTGCCACATGTCTCCTGGGACCAACATCTAGGATGGATTTTGAGACTTCGGGAGGTTGACTCACTCCTCGATTGAATTCTCCTAGATTTTGTTAGCACCGAAATGATTACCTCATATATCTGACGGTCGGGATGGCTCCTGGGCATCGTCAGATCTAAGGTCTAGATTAACTTCAGGACTTCGGGAATTCGGGGATTTTTACTTCTCTTACAATGAACTTTATCAATTAACCAAACTTGTGAAGTCTGAAGGACTCAAGGGGTTGACTCCCGCACTCCTTCCTGTATCCAACAGATACAATGGACCTTGTCTCTTCCCGAACAGTTCTCGTTTGTTCGTCTTCCAAACAAAGGAACCTTCCCTTTTGATACTTCAAACTCACTATTCTTCCTGAGCTTTGTTGGCTCTGAAAGGATTAATATCTTTGCACTCTTTCTCTTGAATGTAAGGCTTGGAAGAATTCTTCCACGCACCCCTTACGCTCATTCCTTAATCTCTAGAACTTAAGTGGTTCTCGATCTCTGCTTGCCTCGTAGAGAGCCTGTGCATACGTGCACTATCTCTATTGAGCTTTAGCAGAGTCCTTCCTCCAAGGGACTCAGAACGACTAGGAGGGTCGACATGCATACATGAAACTATGCCCAAGGTCAATGAACTGACAGTTTGTGGCTCTAGCTTAAGCCACCACAAGGCGCAAGCATTTACGAGTATCAAACATTTCCAATCCATGTAATTTCCTACTTTCCTAATTACACAATCAAGCAGACACAAAAAGGGATATAGTATAAATCATTAAGAAAACATATCCATCCCTGCAACATTCATAGGATATCCAAGTTTAATTCACAGTACCACTTAAATACACAAGATATGTGGTTACTTATCTATTACAGGTGGTAGCCAACTAACTAGTTGTGGGTGTTCGTCCTTCCACCCGACCATAGGCTCAGAGGAATTCATTCTTAGCACTCTTTCCACCCCCGTGCCAAGCCATGATATCACTAGGGAACTCTCGCAGTTCTCAATTTTTCTTTCTTTGTTTCATCTTCTGCTCGTGTTCTGTTCTCTGCAAACTTTCAGATATTTTCTTCTTTGTTATGGCCTCGGTGAGGTTTATCATATTCTCACTCAGCATCAAGCTCGTAGCCTTATCTTCATTATCCACTGGAGAGCTCCACGTATTCTCCTTATCCATTTGTATATCTTTCTTCTAGGATGGTTCTCAACCCATCTTGTTCCTTCTATCAGAAGGGAATTCCGGTCAGCTTGGCCTGTCATACCTAGTGGTACTTTGGGCTGACATTCTACAGTTTTGGCCATGCCTCCATTCATGGGAGTGGTTGATAATTCAACCACTGGTCATTTCTTCATTAACTGTTTTCTCTCCTTGGGATTCAAAGGAGGTTTATTATCCTCATCAAGGGAATTTTGGGTTATTTGATATAATGACCCTCCCTTATAGTTTTCACATTCTTTCCTCTAGTGATATCATGGCCAATAATTTCAAGGATTCACCCCCACAATCATTTATTGGCAACTCAAACAATAATACATTTACACTGTCTACATGCCTTAGCATAGTAAATCATATTTTATGATTAATTACAAGCTGGGGGAAATAGGGGTGTTACAATTCTCTCCCCCTTAAAGGAACATCGTCCTCGGTGTTCTTTCTCAAAACACTTGTCATGCCTTTCTCATTCAGTTGTTTCAAAAATATTGATTCTTCTTCCTCGTTCAGGTCCTTTTTCATACCTTTAATATTGGTCACCTGCTTTCAATAATTATTGGACAACAAGCACGTTAATCATAGTCTTATGCAAAAACATTGCATAAAAAAATTTCAAGGAAAATTTCATAATCTTAAAACAACAATTATATGCACAGTTTGTGGATTTGTATCCACATGGTTGTTTTTTTATCCAGGCTCATTGTTTTTCCTTGACATACCCATTGGGTGCATGATCCCAATTCAATATTTTACAAGAACTATCATTGTTTCATCTTCCTTGCGGTCACTCACCCTCCAAGCCTAGGCTCAGGCATCCCCTTCTCTGCTATACAGTCCCTCGGGTGATCCATCTTGCCTTGCTAAGGTTTTCTCACACAGGAAGAACTACCCATCATGTGCATGATCCCAATCAATAGTTTACAAGAACTATTAAGGTCTCCTCTTCCTTGCGGTCACTCACCCTCCAAGCCCAGGCTCAACCATCCCCTTCTCTACTATACAGTCCCTCGGGTGATCCATCTTTCCTTGCCAATGTTTTCTCACACATGAAGAATTATAGAGACTCTGTCGAGTCTTACAGTTGAGGCATCCCTCATAATTTTTCTACCAAGGTGTCCCTCCAACTTGTGTTACCTCAACACAATATATTCTAGGCGATCATGGCTTACCACGGGGCTGTCATGGCTCAATAGTAGCCATTGTTTCATTCTTTTATAGCTTGACAGCCTTCCGTCTCAGCTAAAGTTAGGGACGAAGGTTACTCTCCTTCTCCCGACTCAATCATAGATAGGGATGAAGGTTACTCTCCTTTTCCCGTGTCAATCTTTATTTCATGTGATCAGATTATACTCTTTCTCACCCGTATCATAGACATATAAAAATTCACGAGACATCATCATAAATTTTAAATTCAAAATTTTCTTGTAAATCTGTGACCCAAAGATATCCAAATTCTACATTTTGTTTCCATATTTGTTTTGCACAGGAAACAGATTCATAATTATGGGAATTTCCTTCCCATAGTGGTTTGGACCAGCATGCAATTGGTCTTCCTTATGGCTTACAACACTGCCATATTCAAGACTCATTTTCTTCCTACACTTTCAACTTCAATCAGCCAAACAAATTGTTAGTTTCCATGCACATACATTTTATTGCACCTTTATAACATCATGACAAACAATTTCAAAATTCTGCATACTAACAATCAAATTTACTTTCTCAGAAAGGAAATACCATTCCTTGAAGTTTGGCTCAGTAGGAAATTGGTATTCCTTATGGGCTTACAATACTGTCGTATCCAAGACCCATTTCCTCCTGCAATTTCAACATTCCTCAGCCAAAAAAATTGTTAGTTTTCATGCACATTACCTTTTCAAAATCAAGCATACTAACAGTCCAAATCATTTTCAACTATTCAATGATACAAAGAAAAAGGATACATCATCCCTTACCTATGCATCATTTCATCCTACAAAATTTTTCAGAATGTAATTCGGATATCAATTGACCTTAATGAATGTGCCAACATTTGTGGCCACATTCATATCCACTACACCTTTGCATTGATTTTAAGTTTCCCACACTTTACGAAAAATACTTGTCATGGTGTGTTGGAGCTTAGACAAGCTTTTCACCATATGGTTTATTCATTCTCATTCATTGTTAAAGTAGGACTATACTTCCTGCTACAGGATGATCACGATTCCCAAATCAGTACACATGAAATTCAAAAGTTTTGCATTAATGCCTTTAAGCATTGTTCCTCCATTAATAACCAGGGTGCCAACACTCATGGCCACCCAGATTAGTTTTCCTTCAGTGCTTACATAATGTAAGAAAAACATTGGAAGGTCCTCCTTTCTTACTGAAAAAATCCATTGTCTTCCATCTTATGTAACATGCATTCCATCCAGCGTGCCATCTATGAGCACTTTTTTTTCCAATTGTTCCTTGATTGGTCCATGTATTCATGACATATCAGTTCATGAATTCTTCCGAGGATTATAATCAATCTTTACTACCAGAGGTTCACACCTCCATCATTCAGGTTATCCTTCCTGAATCATACCCTACTTGGGTATCCAAGGCATACAATTTCCTTTCAACGTTCCATAAATAACATTAAGACCGTAAAACATTTCAGACAGGATTCTTACCCAATCCCTTCATAACTTGTGCCACATAGGAATGAACATTTTTATACTGGTTTTGGTTGTTAGCACCCTCTCTGATATTATCCCATCATTGGTACTCCATGGGGACTTTTAAAGTCCCTTCAACAATATTTCAACAAGAACCTTCTCATAGTCATCCTCTAATTGAGGTTGTTCGTTATTGGCAACCGTTTTTCTCAACAGTTCCAATCTATTTCTTTCTACACATGACATACATCATAAACACATTAGTCATCATGTAAATTAAAAATGCAAGTACCCTAGCATTTAAATTAATAAAACCTTTTCAGACATGTCATGGCATATCTGTATGCACTTCATCACATTATCCTTAATGTTTTTATGAGTGCAATACCGACAGTTCTCAACGATTTATATAGTAATAAAATCCTCATCACTCTGGGGTCAAAACATTTACTTCATTAGTAAATAATCTTTCTCATTCCAGAGGGAACATAACACATAACAAGAAAAGAGTTAGGGGCTCTCCCCTTCTTCCAATTATTTCTACACTACCTGGGGCTTTCCAGCCCAGTTGAGTTATCTCTAAAGGCCTTACTTCCTTTTCTTAGCATGGCTTCAACCAAGCCTATTAAATCAAACATACTCCTTTATTCATTCATTAGTCTCCTATTCATTACATGATGCTTTGAAAATGTATTCTGGGATTCTTATATATATATATATATATATATATATATATATATATATATATACATATAAGCTTGTAGTTCACTGCTCAGTTTCTCAGCAATTACTAAGGTTGTGTCTATGTCCTCCTGACAGATTTTTCACACAGTTCTTCCACAGGAAACTCCCTCAGCATGCAACTTTCTTATTGCACGTCCATCATTATCTATGATGGACTCAGCCTTGAGTTAGCTTTAGCAGTTTACCCAATATTCCATAAGGAATATAAACATGCAACTTTGTCATGTACCCAAATTATGTATCCATACATACTCTGGTTTTGTTAACTTACATCCATGATGTACTTAACCATATTCATAATCCTAAACCTGCCTATAACGGTCATAGGTATGTTTCATATCCCACCTACATCTTTACCTTTAAGATCAGTCGACTCAGGATTGTTCACAATCCTTCTCCGGTGATCCTCAAAGGCATAATCACTTGCCTCTTATTATGACAACAGAGCATCTTTGCTCATTTACCCCTTTTAGCTAATTATATTAGTATTTCCCAAGGAAAGGGAATACAATCCCCCTCAAGCTATTATTTGGGACAGAGCTTTCATGACTCTTCAGAATGGAGTCAGCCATGCATCCATAGTATTCATTTATTTTGGGCAAGAGCAATTCTTGCTTTATATTTCTCTCATCAGGGAAACCATATTGTACCTATAACTATACTCTTACATCATACATGTGCATCACTTGCATGTTTAATATCACTCATACCTAACTAGTATTAATATCAGGATTCATATTAGGAAGCTCCACAATGCATTAAACCCATGCACTCGAGCATAATTAAACACAAATAAGTATTCATCATGTTATCTTATTGCTTGCACCTTTTCCATGTCATTCACACACATTGACATATCAAGCTTCTATATCCTTTTCCTAAGGATCTGCCAATCATCCTTATTATCATGTATACACATTCATGTATAAGTAGGTGCATCTCTTGCACCTTTTTACCTCATGCATTCACTTGATAGTTTAATTTCATCATTAGTGTCCTTTAGTTTGATATTTCAGTCACTTACAGGACTAATCTCACAGTCATATCTCATATTGATGTTGCCTTCTCTCAAGGCAATAACCAACTAGGGTCACTTTCCTCTTTATGCGACAACGTCTAGAAAGAAAACCTTCTTGCCTCAGCATCCATAGGGTTTTACCCATCTCACTTTTATCTGGTCATGAGGAGTTATATACTCTGATTTTAATATAAAGCAATAACTATAACTGCCAAGGATCCTACCTGATCCTATCAGATTCCTTTAATCCCATAAAGGTATTAACCATTATATAATCCACCATTATCAGTGCTTCAAGTTCCAATTGTTCATGCTTAGAAGCAGTGTTACGAACACCAGGTCATCCGTCCTTCGGGCTTCAGCTTCTCTTGACAGAACCCTGCCACCTTCAACTATCCACATTCAAGTCTTATTATAAATGTTAATTAGCATATCCCTACTCTGGTAAGAGTAGTTATCACTTTGACAAGGGATAAAAAAATTCTTCTACTGAGATTCAACAAGAATTCCTAAAATTACAGGTTCAATATGCAGTCCTTCTCCTCAAGGAGTAAATGAAGATAACAATATCTCCTTACGGGACTCATACATGAGCCCAAGAATGAAAAGTGTTGTAACCATGCTTTGATACCAATTTGTAACACACCCATGATGGGGCATAAAAAAAAAATATTTTCTTAATGGACAGATTCTCCATCCAGGATTTCTAATTTGGAAATTATGGGACTCTGCCTGACCCTCCGATCAAGATTCTTTGGTTCTCTAACTCAAATAAGACTTTGAGACCTTGATAGTCTCACCTCTTAATCAAACACAAGCCCTTTCAGTCTCTAGTGTAGGTCTTATGATACTCGTGACCTTCTCCTTCATTCTTCACCGAAGTCTCGGCATTGGCGTTAGCCCCTTTTCTCTTTGCAACCATTGCATATGACCACGGGTTACGACCGAACACCAATTACGCGATTGCGGTTTTGACCAAGAGTGGTTTGGAACCAAACTGCTTTTCACCCCATAATTCACCACGAGCCACCACGAGTCCTTTTGTCAATATTGTGGTCTCGATTGTGGCCCGCCCTCAACATTTTAAAGTTCGAACACCTTATGTACCCACAATGCGATGCGACCATTGATCTCATGATCTTGATGGTACTTCTGAACTGATGGCTCAGATCTATCCCTTTCGAACCTGCGGATCAGATCTGACCCTTTCAAATCAAAGGACGTGATTTGTTTCACGATTTAGGTTTAGTAGTTTTCAACTCTCAAATATTTACTTTTATCCGTATGACAATATTCTGAAATGGAATATCTGCTGACACCTGTCCCTTTAGATGTGCAGCTATGATATTCTCCATGAGATCGGCCTTCAGGAGTTTCAATTCTCAAACGCTCATTTATTCCAGAGTGATTTCTCCAAAATGGAAGATCGTTTGCCACACGTCCTCCCAATCCCATGGTTCTTCTTATGCTTTAGAACTTTGGCCCTTTCAACCAGCTCAACGGTCCTTAGGCTCCCTTCTCGATCAACGATCGAGATATCCTTCGGGTCCTTGGACTTCTGAGATCTCAAATCTCAGACTTCACTTCCCCTCAAAGTAAGTGGATTCATGTCGCGTGTCCACTTGAATCAGACGATTGAGGCTTGCTTCAGGTATTTACCTGAAATCTACAGATTTGTGCCACCTGTCCTCTTGATCTGACAACTATGAATTACGTCAAAATGCTACCTAGAATCCAACGATCTACGCCATGTCTCTTCTGGGTTAGACGGTCCAGATTCACCTTGGACGATCTGACACTTGAGATTTACTTTAGACGATCTGACGACTGAGATCTACTTTGGATGGATGGTTGAGATTTACTTCGTCTCTCCATCTCTCCAGACTTCGGGAGTCTCAAATATCAACTGAAAACTCTCGAATAGATTTATTCGGAGTCCACAATCCATCGCCACGCGCCCTTCTAGTGATAGACGATCATGGTTTACTTCGGGATTTCAGTGTCTAGGAGTTTCTACCTTTCCACACTCACCTTCTCCCGAAAGGCTTTCACCTAGAGTTCATGATCTATCGACGTGTGTCTCCCACGAATCGACAGCTACAGATCACTTCAGGACTTCGCACTTCGGGAATATCAATGTGCTCACCAACACAAACCTCCAGAGTGTAATCCTCCCGGAATGTCATATCTCCAGACATGCATCCCCTACTATCAACAGTCGGGATGAACTCTGGCACTTCGGCCTTCAGGATTTCTCACTTCACACAATCCATTTTCCTCCGAAGCACTAAACCTTCAAAGCGAAGGATATGGTGCCACGTGTCTCCTTGCACCAATGGCTAGGATTCATTTCAACACTTCGGGAGGTTGACTCACTCCTCGATTGAAATATCCCGGAGTTGGTCAGCGTCGGACTGATTACCTCATAGATCTAACGGTTTGGATGGCTCCCAGGCATCCTTAGATCTAAAGTCCAGATTAACTTTGGGGATTTTTACTTCCCTTACGATGAATTTTCTCAATTTTTCGAACTTGCAAAGTTCGAAGGACTCAAGGGGTTGACTCCCGCACTCCTTCCTGTATCCAATGGTTACAATGGACCTTGGCTCTTCCCGAACAGTTCTCTCTCGTTTTCCTTCCAAACAAAGGAACCTTTCCTTTCGATACTTCAAACTCGCTATTCTTCCTGATCATTTTTTGCTCTGAAAATTTTAAGAGCTTTGCGTTCTTTCTCTTGAATGTAACGCTTGGAAGAATCATTTTGCGCACCCCTTACACTCATTCCTTAATCTCTAGAACTTAAGTGGTTCTCGGTATCTACTTGCATCGCAAAAAGCCTGTGCATACGTGCACTATCTCTCCTGAGCTTTAGCAGACTCCTTCCCCCAAGGGACTCAGAAAGACTAGGAGGGTCGACATGCATATATGAAACTGTGCCCAAGGTCGATGAACTCACAGTTCGTGGCTCTAGCTTAATCCACCATAGGGCGCAAGAATTTACAAGTATAAAACATGTCCAATCCATATAATTTCCTACTTGCCTAATTACACAATCAAGCAGACACAAAAAGGGATATAGTATAAATCATTAAGAAAACATATCCATCCCTACAACATTCATAGGATATCCAACTTTAATTCACAGTACCACTTAAATACACAAGATATGTGATTACTTATCTATTACATGTGTTATCCAACTAACTGACTGTGGGTGTTTTTCCTTCCACCCGACCATAGGTTCAGAGGCATTCATTCTTAGCACTCTAGCCACCCTCGTGACAAGCCATGATATCACCAGGTAACTCTCGCAGTTCTCTTGGATTATTTCTCAGTTTCAGCTTCTGCTCGAGTTCTGTTCTCTGCAAACTTTTAGAGATTTTCTTCTCTGTTATGGCCTCGGCGAGGTTTATCAGATGCTCACTCAACATCAAGATCGTGACCTTCTCTTCCATATCCACTGGATAGCTCTGCGCATTCTCCTTATCCATTTGTATATCATTCTTCCAGGATGGTTCTCGACCCATCTTGTTCCTTTTGTCAGAAGGGAACTCCGGTCAGCTTGGCCTGCCATACCGAGTGGTACTTCGGGCTGAAATTTTGTAGTTTTGGCCATGCTTCCATTCATGGGAGTGGTTGATAATTCAACCACTGTTCCTTTGTTCATTAATTAATTTCTCTCCTTGGGATATGAAGGAGGTTTATTATCCTTATCAAGGGAATTTGGGGTTATTTGATATAATGACCCTCCCTTATAGTTTTCACAATCTTTCCTCTAGTGATATCATGGCCAGTACTTTCAAGGCTTCATCCCCACAGTCAATTATTCACAACTCAAACGATAATACATTTACACTTTCCACATGCCTTAGCATGGTAAATCCTATTTTATGATTAGTTACAAGTTGAGGGAAACAGGAGTGTTACACCTACTCAATTCCTTACCCATTTCTCAGTTTTCTTTCGTCAATTCGTCATATCATCTCATGTTATAGCTCCTCAACACATAACATTTTCTATTCTTGGTCCTTCATTCCCTTTTTTGGTTGATATCTTCTGCACATTCTGATTTTGATTCTGGTTTTGGGTACCTCTGATCTGCGATTTCACAACTACCTCAGTGTTAGGGAGTGTTAATTTACAAATTCAAAACAATGGTTTTGTTGAGTCAGTATTGTGGTCATGTATTAATTTCTCAAAAATTGTGTGTCAAGGTCCTAGGATAAATTCCCCATGACAATATTTTTGAAGTCATTCAGTTATGAATCATGTTGGTATAAATTGAGTCATGTCTAGAGGGTTAGAATGTCATTCCAAGTCATAGTGGTCAGTATTGTCCCAAGGTCAAATCAGTTGGTTACATGATCTCATGTCATCATTAGAGAGGGTGAGTTTTAAATCATTACACAATGTCATTATGAGGTCATATGAGCAAGTTTACATGTTTATCAAAAGTGTCATAGATTTCCCAATCCAATTTGGTACCTTTTCAAACTTGTAACCAATCATTTTCAAGTGCATTGCAAAATCTCCTAGATTTCCATAGCAACCAAGCCATCATGTCAAATCATTTTAAAGATTTTTATAACGGTCTGGAAATCATATGAATGAGGTCATGAAAGTTGGTACAGTTGTTGTAAATCAAGTTTTATAATTCATGAGAAGTTTCCCCTTTTGAATTAGTGAATTTCTAATCTTGCTGCAAAATGTTATGTTTGTTGTAAAATCACCAGTCAGCATGTAAACGAGTATTTTTAGTTTCTAATATGTCATCATTAGATTTGGATAATGTAACATTTTTTCCATCGAATGTATGTAACTGAAATGTATTATGGCATATGAGTTAGTCATAAACTGAAACCCTAATTTGTAGGAACTCATGGAAATTTAGTTGAGAATTGGTTAAGAAATTAGTTTATCAGTTGTAACTTATTTTTGGGTGAAAATCCCTAACTATTTTGACTTCATGGAATCAAGATGAAGTGTAATTCTATTTATTGTAAGAAAAAATACAATAGAAGGGTTCGAGGTTTGATTGAGAAGATTGTTGGTTTTTGTAATATTTTTTGAATATTAATGAAAGGTTGGAATACAAGTGCATGAATATTTACCTAGAGATTCATGTGTTCAGTTGTTGTAGTATGTGCTCCTAGTGTATTTTCTCTCTTTCTTTGTTGGCATTAAATGTATTCTTCATGTTTGAATGAGAAATTATTGGTGCAAAAATCATTTTCATATGTTTTGTATCTATCTTGTTTTAAATTTTCATTTTTACACTGATAAGTTTATACAAAATTTGTCTAAGTTGGATGCTCTGTGTGACTTTGAATGTTTTATTTTTCATCTATCCATCTTTTATTATTTGATGTCTAGCAATAGTTGGTTGTCTGGCCTTTGAGATAAAAAAAAACATGCCAAGTTCTTAAAACCTTAATTTGATATTCCTTATGACTCCATGCCCAACAGATATTCTTCTCAGCCCTAATAACCATTTCATACTCTTTAATTCTCATAGAACCTAGCCAGGGTATTGGTTGAAAAATTTATAGGAAATACCCCTCTCTGGACTAGCAGAAGGCTAACTTCCAGTCTAAAAGTAGGTTTGAGGTTACCTCTAATATTTTTTGTTGCAGCCAAGAAAATTACAGAATGACAACATTTTGGCACCGTTTTCGAGGAACAAAGGTGAAATATTCCCTAGGAAATAATGTCAAGGTTTCAAGATATGAATCTTGAGGGTAAACAGATAATCATGTATAGAATTCAGCTGTATAATTTTAACCTGGCGATTTAATTATCAAGATCGATTACAAAAAGGTGACCCCACTAGAAATCTTGGCTGCCAAGAAGATCCATACAAGGAAGAATCCAGACCCAAATCTTTCAGAAGCTGCATTTGACCCTAAAAAATTATTAGGAAAAGTCAGAAAATATCATTCGAGATACATATAGTTTCCTAAGAAATAACATTTTCACTACCAAAGTTTGAAGTCAAAATTATTGAAGATGTTCCCTTTGTTGTAAAGTTTGAAAAGTCTCTGGTCCAAACTAAGTGAGAGTCTGATTTAAGTAAGACAATGTTTGACTTTAATAAGTTTAAATCGTTATTTCAGTTTCTCCTGGTGTCAATTCCCCAAAGTTTGGTTCTAGCTCCCCAAAAGATTCATTCTCAAGCCAAGTTTTAACCCCAAAACAAAGTCCTATCAGAGTCATGGATACTAGGTTTTTCCCTCTTGTTCTCCTTGCTCAATTACATGACTTACCTCTAAATATTCTAAAATAATTAAAACCTATAATGCAGAAGGATATATCACAACACAACAACATTTGGACAGATTAAATGATTTTGTTGATTTAGAGGAAGTTGACTATGAAGATGCGAAAATGAGATTGTTTGCACAAAGTTTTGTTGGAGAAGTCAATAAATGGTTCAAGGGACTTGCAGCAGGAAGTATCCCTGATTTTCTTAGTTTTGAAACATTTTTCCTTAGAAAATGGGAGGATAATAAAAACCCATTACAACTCCTAACACATTATAACAGTCTGAAAATAGATGTTGTTGAAACAGTCCAACAATTTTCCACTACGTTCATGAAGGTGTATAATGCAATCCCTGATCAAGTTAAACCTCCCCTTGGAGCTTCTTAGTTAAATTATGTTGATGCTTTTAGTAGTGACTTTACTTTGTTTCTAAGAAAAAGGAGATCTTCCACTTTAGTTGATATGATGAATGATGTTATAGAGGTAGAAGCTAATTTAATGACATCTAGTAAAATAAAGATTAAAGTTGACACTCGAAAAAAGAAATTCAAAGAGGAAAATCAGCCTTCAACCTCTAAGTATGCAGATATAAATCTTGATATGATGGTGAAGACAATGGAAAAATTAGTGGAAAGGTTGAACTTGGATAATATACCTCCTCCCAGAAAAAGACAAGATCCTCAAGTAAGAAATCCAAATTTCGGGAGAGCTCTAGTTCCTCAAATAAGACAACGATACCAAAGAAATCAAGGAGACCAACAAATGAGACCTCCATTTCATGAAAAATATTTTGAAGATTTTGTTGAAGAACATGAAGATCAAATTCATCTATTTGAAGAAGATGATTCTAAAATTTATTTGACTAAAGAAGAACATGACATGTTTCAGCAAGAACAAGATAATGAAGTGTTGATGGATTCAAAAGAATATCAGCAAGGATATCAAAGTGTTATTTATGAATTTCAGAAAAAATATAATATCAGGAACATATATGTGGTTGTCAATTCAAATAAATCTCAAGTTGATCAACCCTCTACCAGTCAAAGGAAGACACATCCTCCAAGAAAATACATACCAGAGAAAAACAATCCAAAGGATGATGGTCCAAAGAAATATCAAGATGCAAAAAAGGATGCTAACAGTAAAGAGGTAGATAAATATTAGTCTACTTTTAGTCTTGAAAGTGAAATTTCAAAGTAAAAATTTTCAATCCCTTTTAATGAGCTTATCAAAAATACTGAATATAGAGGTCAGATTATGAAAATGTTGAGAACATGAGAAACCTTTGATACTTTAAACCTTCGTGATGATCATTCCACCTTCCTTTTTGTCCCAAGGGTTGAATCTAAATGTGATAATGACAATGAAGTACATCCTTTTTATGTCAATCTAAATTTTCATCATATGACCCTGCATATTTCCATGTTAGATTCAGAGGCATCCAACAACTTGATGCTAAAGGTAGTTATGGGAAATATTGGATTGGATATCACCGGGCCATATAAAGAGTTGTTTTCATTTGATTCAATGAAAGTGAAATGATTAGGGTTGATTAAAGACCTTGATGTCACCCTAACTCAGATCCTAGCTAAAAGTGTTGTCATGGATGTGGTGGTTGCTAACATTCCACCTAAATTTGGGATGTTACTGTCTAGGTCCTAGGAAGAAAAACTAATGGGTACTTTGTAGATGGATATGTATTATGCAACAATTCATGTGTTTGGGCAACAAAGAAGATTATATAGAGAAAATCAGTTAGATTATATAGTAAGTAGCCCAGATAGACCTAATAATCACCTTATCTATGTTGTTGATACTGATATTGGGGATTCTATATTTTATAATGATTTATGTCTTGAAGAGGAGGGAAAGAATGAACGATAAATTCCATAGGAGAAAGGTGAACTATTGTAGGAAGAGCCTATTTCAGATCAGGCATACAATGATGATAATGGCTTTTGGAATATGGATTTTGATGGATATATTAGTAAAGAAGGATTTGGGGCTAGTGTATGGATTGTGCCCCCAAATGGTGCCTCAAAACTTTGTTCTTTCAACTAGCTTTTCACTGTACAAACAATGTAGTCGAATATGAGGTTGTAATCTTGGGGTTAAATACTTTGAAAGAGTTGAAAGCTAAGAGAATAGTTGTGCATGGTGACTCTGAATTGGTGATTAATCAATTTAAAGGTATTTACCAAACTAAACACCCCAGAATGAGGGCATACATGAATGAAATATTATAATTGTTGGAAGGATTCACAGATTATTATGTATCACTGAAAACAAGGGGTCAAAATATGATTGTTGATTCTTTATCTACCTCAACTAGTGTTTTATAAAATTCTTATTCATCAAAATAAAAAGTATGAGATTGAAGTCAAACACAAGCCATCAGTCCCTGACAATATCAAATATTGGAAGGTCTTTGAAGATGATAACCAAGTAATTATATTCCTTCAAAATTCAGATGAATTTTCCAGTACACACATAGATGAAGAAACCCTTTTGTTGAAGAAGAAGATGCAGATTTGACTCCAAGTTCAAAATATTATGAGAATGTTATAGCTAGAAAGGATATTATTCAATTGAAGAATAATTGCAACCCTGAGGGCTTGGTTCCTCTTGAATCATTTTTCGATAATAATGATGTAGAAAAAAACCCAAAGGTGACTCCAAATGAAGGTGAGGTATAATACTTAAATATTGGAATTGAGAAGGAACCGAGACTCATCAAATTGTCAAAAAATCCAACTCCGGGAAACAAAGAAAGGTATCCTAAATTAATGAAGGAATTATCAAATGTGTTTGCATGGAGTTATGAATATTTGAAGGATTATGATACAAATATCATCTAGCATACAATTCCAATCAAAGAAGATCAGAAGCCATTTAAACAAAAACTAAGAAGGATTAATACATTACTCCTACCTTTGATTGAGAAAGAAGTAAAAAAAAAAATTGATGCAAAGATTATTGTCTCATTGAGGTTTTATAAATGTTTGGAAAACCTGGTTCTTGTTATAAAAAAGAATGGAGAAATCATGTTGTATGTATATTTCAATCATTGGAACATGGTGTCTTTGAAGGAAATCTATCCCCTCCAAAAGATGGATTATATTTTATAGAAAGTTGTGGGATCACAAAAAATCTCAATGTTAGATGGTTATTTAGGGCATAATCAAATCATGGTGCATCCATATGATCAAGAAAATACATCTTTTACCACACCTTGGGGGAAATTTATGTATGCAAAGATGCCATTCAGGCTAATGAACGCGAGAGAAAAATTCCAATGTGCTATGGATATATCCTTTGCAAAAGAAAGGGAAAAGTTCATTGTGATATAATTGGATGACATTACAGTTTTTTATGGATTAGATGATGAACATTTGAAGCATTTGAAACAGGTTTTTCTGAAGTGCAGGAGATTTGGTATTTCTTTAAATCCAAAGAACAAATCAGGAAGAGATCCAAGGAAGGAATCAGGGAGAGATCCAAGGAAGGAAGTGATATCAAAGGAAGGAATCAGGAGAGATCCAAGTAAAGTAGCAACAATCCAGAAAACACATAATCCTGGGAATAAAAAGGAAGTACAATCTTTCCTTGGCATAGTGAATTTCCTAAGGAGGTTTATACCAAAATTTGTTGAAATTGTTAAGTACATCACTTATATGTTGAGAAAGGATAACCAGGTTAAATGGACTGTTGAAGAAAAGGGGTCATTTGATGACATAAAGAGAGCAATTTATGAAGCACCAGTGTTAATCAACCCAAATTACAATAAATATTTTATGATTTTTTCCTTTGCCTCTGAACATACTATTGTAGGAGTATTGTTGCATAAAAATGAGCAGAATTTGGATCAGCCTATATCCTTCTACAATAAATTATTGAGAGATTCAACATTGAACTATAACATCATGGAGAAGTAGGAATATGCACTGGTCAAAGCATTAAAGGACTTTAGAGTTTACATATTGCATTATCATGTTGTTTCCTATGTTCTTATTAATGCAACCAAGGACATTTTAACTCATCCAGACCCTAAAGGTAAAAGAGAACAATGGATTGTTGTTTTACTAGTGTATGATTTGGAGATAAACCCAACAAAGTTGATTAAAGGTAAAGGTTTGAAAAAATTGACGACAAAGTCAAATTTTGATCTCTTAGGGATAAACTTCATTGCAATTTTTTCAATATACGTAGAACCAACACCTCAAGTATCTCAAAAGTTCCTTGCATCTCCTTGGTATAGTGATATAATTTATATTCTGCAGAATTTACAAGCACCACCAGAACTAAGAAAAAATAAGGCCAGATTATTGAAATTAAAAGTTGTTAAGTTTTATATCATAGATGGTTTTTTGTATTGGAAATATCCAAGAGGATTTTTATTAAACTGATTACTAGAAATAGAGGCACATCATATTATGAAATAATTTCATCAAGGTGATTGTGGAGGACATCACTATTGGAAGACAATATTCAAATAAATTATCAAAGCAAGAGTTTATTGGCCAACAATATTTATAGACGTGTATAAGGGTGGGACAACTTGTCATGAATGTCAAGTTTTTGAAGAAAAGAGGAAGTTGTTTCCATTTCCTTTAAATCCCATTTCAGTGGAGGCACCCGTCCATCAGTGGGGTCTTGATTTCATTGATGAAATCAATATGACATATTCAAGTCAGCATAAGTGGATATTGATTGCAACGGACTATTTTACCAAGTGTATTGAGGTTGTGCTAACAAGACAAGCAATTGATTCTGTGATAATTCAATTCTTAGAAAACAATATTTTTTCCAGATTTGGATGTCCTAGGAGGATCATGATTGATAATGAAACAACTTTTAAGTCTAATAAAATAGTCAAGTTCTGTGAAGATTATAACATAACACCAAGCCATTCTACATCTTATTACCCTCAGGGTAATGGATTGGTTGACTCATCAAACAAAATCTTAATAAGAATCATCAAGAAATTATTGCATGAGAACAAAAATGCTTGGCATAAGAAGTTGATATTTGCATTGTGGGAAATAGGATCAGTCTTAAAATGTCAATTGGAACCTCACTGTTCCAATTAGTATATGGGACAGAAGTGGTCTTTCCTACTTCCTTGGGACTTTCAGTCATGAAATTCTTGCAGGAGCAAGAAGCATAACCCAATGACATTAAAACAAGGATAAATAAGTTGATTCATGTTCAAAAAATGAGAGAAGAGGTCTATTAGAATACTCAGGTATTTCAAGAAAAGATGAAGAAATTTTTTGATAAGAAAACAAAAGTTGTTGATTTCCAGATTAATGGTGAAGTTTTGAGGTGGGATGCTCGAACTGAAGAAAAATGAAATCATGGAAAATTTGATCATCTATGGAAGGGACCTTATAATATCATTTCTTATTATGGAAACAATGCCTACATTTTGGAGGAGATGCATGGAGAACTTCTTGTTGGAGGACTAGTAAATGGGAGGTTCCTAAAACACTGCCTAACCTGAAAGGAATTTTATCTATTCACTTCATTGTAAATATTCATTTTATTTCTAAAAGTTTGTAGTTATGAATGACACTCTAAAGAGTTTGAAGCCTGTGGTGAAGGCCCTAAGATTCATAAGGGTGACTTTAGTTTGATTTCATTTCATCTTGTACATAAAATAAGTCTGAACAATTCAAGTTTGTGTGAGTCTTTTAACAAGTTTTCAGTCTTGTAATAAGCCCAATATGTTGGAAATATTTTCATTGATGGAAAAGGATGAGACAAAGGAAGAAGAAGAGTTTTCATGTATAAATATAATGTATGAAGAAGAAAAAAAAAAAAAAAACAAGTGTATGGTGGAGTTTTGGTGATACTCTCTCAGGAGAAGAATACCCAAAGCAATTGGGGTATTGATAGGCAACTCTGTGATGATCTAGAAAATTGTTATAGCCACTAGAAAATTGTGTATTGATGTGATTTCAGGATACAAGTCTTAATAAGATGCCAGAACTGTCTCTTCTAAAAGAAGATGATGGCCAGCGCATAGAACACATATGAATCTGGGGTTGAAACTGCCTGATCCAGTGTGAAAATTGATGAAACGCGGTCAGCAGTGAGTCTAAGGGTTAAAGCCTTCAGTAGAGGCATCCTACCAGTAGAAACTGGTGCTATTTTCAGGGGGTTGAAGCTCCCTTCCAGGAAAGGCTGGTAAATGAGAGAAGGTTGCAGCCTTCTGCAGGTAGAAGCCTGCGTACTAGTATGAGTCTGCACTAGTACAATGTTGTAAAACGTTTTCT
>ML795801.1:106024-130601 GCA_009831015.1 Picea engelmannii
TGCTTAATAGACATCTGATGAATGAAGAAATTCATAATAATATCTCTGGATGCACTCTTGTTTTCTTAAGACTATACAATAGCTGGTCTCTACAAAGTAGCCTAAGGTTTTCAGTGAAAGAAAAGAGAAAATCAATTAATTGATTAGCTCAAAATACTGATTCACCCCCCCTCTTAGTATTTCTCAACACAATAGATAAGGCATTGGTGACACAGCCGCACTCCTCGGAGCACGTCCGCTCTCACAGGATCTTCTTCTCCTAGGCCCGAAGAAATCCAAGGTTCTTCTATTTCCCTATCGGGAAATCTGCACCCCACAAGTTTTCTTCAGCGCGACTCTCCTTTGTTCACTTGTCAGGAAATCAGAACTCCCAGCTTCGCGAGTTCACTACCTATCTTTGGGTTCTCAAATCCCCGAGACTCGATGGCCAGTCAACGTTGACCCCTCCTCGTACTTATCAGGACTTCTGCTCTATCACGATGTCGCAACTCGCGATGTCATGCACTTTGAATCGCCGACTCCCGATACCCGATGCGTCGAATCTCTGATGTGCATGTGTGGTTTGACCTTTCCACACCCCGTCGCTTCGATCGAGATTTTGGAATTCACGAGATTGTGAATCCTAATGCCAAAGGATTCAGGACTTAACTTTCCCTGGCCTCCGATATGATATGCCACCTGTCTTCCACTACCCTGACTGTGGCCCCACGACTCTTCCGTCGGGATATCGCGTTTCGCGATTCCGAGCGGCAAGGATTTCTTGTTCTTGGAAACCTCGATTCTCCGAACCTCGACTCCTCGGGATCCCCTGACACATGTCCCACACGATGGACATTTATGAGCCTATCGAAATATCGCGGATCGCGATATCGTAATTTCCGTTACACCAATTCGATGCTTCGACTCGCGATTCTCCGATATGTGATGTCACGTGTAGATCTGACGGTCCTCCTGACTCGGATCGATGACTTTGTTCCCTCCTGAGCTTCGAATCCTCAGACCTTCTCACCGTAACCTCCCTACACCTCCGCAAGATCCAATGGCTCTTAGAACTTTGCGAAATCTCCTCAGAGGATTTCGACCGTCCGTTCCTCCTTTGATGATTCTGCGAAACGACTGCGTTCATCTCCACAGAACTCGTTCACCTGCGCACTCCTTGTGTGACACTTCTTGCCAACCTTCAAGGCACGAATTCTCTATACTGTCCTTCAATGAAATTGAAGGCTTATCTCTTTTGAGCTTTTCACGACTTTCAAACCCCCAGAAAGAGACTCTTGCACGCACTCCTTGCGGAAATTCTTCGAAACCGTCGAAGTGTTGAAGTCTTTCGACTCTGCGCACTCCTGCAACAGGAGTCTTTCGATGCTTCGCTCAAAATCGCAACTCTGAGACTTCTCCCTAGCCTGCGCACTCCTTGCACGGCACCTCTACCCCACTTTCACTCTTGGGCGAATGAGAACAAAAGTTAACTATTTGAGCCTTCTGTCAATGCACTCCTTGCGGACGACTTCAACTGCAATCCTTGCAGGAAATCTTGCTCAAACAGAAAAACAATTGAAACTCATTCTCACTTCCTCTCAGACTTCAACTCAACCATGAAATCACATACACAGCATATAAAAGCAAATGTATAACTGGAAGCAAACATTCATGAGTATAACATCAATTACACAGAGAAACAACACAAACCATTAATTTGAATCAAATCTTTCTTCTATTAATTCAAATGTCTGTACATGGGTGTTCTTCATACAATTCTCTGCATGCTTTTCTTCTTCCTGAATTGAATAATGTTACAATGTACAAAGGAGGGTGTCTATATCCGTTTTCCCTCATGGACTCTAAAGCTATCAAATCTAGAATTAAATTCCTATCTAACTGCATTAAGTCTATTAAATGTCGACTATCTACCTAAGGATGATAGCTATCCGCTCAAGGTCCATTACAATATACAAAGGCGCCTCTTCTTAAATGACTCATTTAAGATTTGCGCAACAGTCCCAAAGCATTTTCAAAATTTGTGCTGGCTTATCCAGCTGTCTTCCGCTTCTGCGCTAGCTCGCTTGATGTACTGGCGATGCTCCTGCATCATACTCCTCGGCTTGAAAACTTTCATGGGCTCCTTTCCATGAGCTCCTGCACAGTCTGTCCATGCTTCTGTATCACTGCTTCAGTCTCCTAGCTGGCATCTTCCATTGGGTGATTCTTCCATTTGACCAGATACTCATAGTATTCTTTTCGCCTGGTCTTCTTACCCACTCTCTTGCCCAGTATGCATTCCATCTGCGGCTTCTCTGCAACTGGAAATTGTTTCACCCACTGGATCACTGGTTGTTTAGTTCTAGTCTCTGCTTCTCCGGCTCTATATAGGTATAAGTCTGCGACATTGAATATCGGAGATATTCCGATGCCATCCGGCAACTCAATCTCATAAGCATTTTCTCCAAATTTTCTCAAGACCCTGCATGGTCCGATTTTCTTCATCTTGAGTTTATTGTATGTTCCCCTTGGGAACCTTTCCTTCCTCAAGTGTGCCAGAACTAGATCACCAACTTCAAACTAAAGTTGTCTCCGATGTTGATCTACTCTGCGTTTGTACTCCTTGTTCGATTGCAACAACCTCTCCTTCACCTTGCTTTGAAGTTCTCTCATCACCTCATCGAATTCTTCTGCACTAGCACTGATAGTAACAGTCTATTCTGAATCTCGTAATTCAGAAACTCCTCTCGGTTGCATCCCATATACAACCTGAAATGGACTTTTTCCTGTGCTCCTGTTCACTGAATCATTGTATGCAAACTCTGCATGTGGCAATATATTGTCCCAACTACTGTGGTGTTCTGTCACCAAGCTTCTCAGTAAGTCTCCTAGACTCCTGTTGACCACTTCCGTCTGTCCATCCGTTTGAGGATGATACGCAGAACTAAACATCAAGTTAGTTCCTAGCTTCCTCCATAAGATCCTCCAAAAATGCCCTATGAATTTAGTGTCTCTGTCTGAAACTATGCTCTTCGGCAATCCATGAAGTCGAATGACCTCTTTGAAAAACAGGGTCGCGATGTGAGTCGCATCGGTGGTCTTCTGGCATGGGATAAAATGTTCCATCTTAGAAAACCTATCCACTACCACAAAGATTGAATCAACACCTCTTTGTGTCCTTGGCAACCCCAATACAAAATCCATGCTTATCGCCTCCCATGGCCTCTCTGGTATGGGCAATGGCTGATAAAAACCTGCATTCTTCTTTCCCCCCTTCGAATGCTGGCAAACTCTACATCTGTCAATGAACCTCTTGACATCTGCTCGCATCCCTGGCCAAAAATATGATTCATTCAGCCTTGCGAATGTTTTGTCATGGCCAAAATGTCCTTCTAAGCCTCCACTGTGTTTCTCCTTTAACAAGTTCTCCCTCATGGAGCATTTCGGGATACAAGTTGATTGCCTTTGAACAGCAACCCTTCTTGGATCATATAATCTATCCAAGGGTTTCTGTCTCTGAGAACTGGATTCTCAGTTGCTTCATACGCTTCTGCAAAATCTACATCTCCTCCGTACATGTCCCTAATATTTTCAAAACCTAATATTTTGACTCGGAATTCCTGCAACAACAAACACTTCCTGCTCAAAGCATCAGCCACTTTGTTAGCAGTACCCGAAATATGCTTAGTCACAAACGTGAAATTCTACATATATTCTATCCATTTAGTATGTTTCTGATTCAACTTTTCTTGTTGAGTCACAAACTGTAATGCATGATTATCACTGTATAAAACAAAGTCTTTTGGGATCAAGTAATGCCTCCACTTCTTCAGCGCCTGTATGATAGCATAAAATTCTTTATCATATGTGGAGTATTTGAGTTTCACCTCATCCAACTTCTCACTGAAATATGCAACCAGCATGTCTTCCTGACTCAGGACCGCTCCTATGGAAAACCCACTTGCGTCACATTTCACCTGAAAGGTCTTTTGGAAATCCGGCAACACCAGAACTGGTTGTTCCGTGATCTTCTGCTTCAACAGATTGAAGCTCTTCTCAGCCTCTGCTATCCAATGAAAATATTTATGCCATTTCTTCACTGTATCCATCATTGTTGCGCTAATTCCACTGAAATTCCTGATGAATTTCTGGTAGAAACTAGCTAAACCATGAAAACTTCTCACCTCAAAAATATTTCTCGGTGATGGCCAATTTTTAATTACCTCCAATTTATCTAGATCCATCATCAATTCTTTTGCCGAAATAACAAAACCCAAGTAAATGAGCTCTGTCTTCATGAATGAGGACTTCTTCATATTAATCAACAGCTTCTCCTGTTGTAGCTTCCTCATCACAATGGCCAAATGCTTCAGGTGTTCAACCTCTGATTTACTGTAGATCAATATGTCATCCAAATATACAATGACAAATTTCCCGATGAACTCTTTCAAGACTTTGTTCATCAACCTCATGAAGGTAATTGGTGCATTTTTTAAGCCAAACGGCATAACAAGCCATTCATACAAACCTTCGTTTGTCTTGAAGGATGTCTTCCACTCATCGCCTCCCCTTGTGCGAATTTGATGATATCCGCTCTTCAAATCTATCTTTGAAAAATACTTTGCCCCACTCAGGAAATCCATCAGATCATCCATCCTTGGAAATGGAAACCTGTATCTAATGGTTATCTTATTTATCGCTCTTGAATCGGTACACATTCTCCAACCTCCATCTTTTTTTGGACTGAGTACTATTGGAACAGCACATGGACTCAAGCTTTCCCTGACCAATCCTTTGTCCATCAAATCCTGGACCTGCTTCTTTATCTCTTCATTTTCCTGCGGCGTCAATCTATACGTGGCTTTGTTTGGCAAACTAGCTCCTGGTATGAGGTCAATATGATGACTCACACTCCTCATCGGTGGCAACGAATGAGGTAATTCGTCCACTATGATGTCAGCAAACTCTTCCAGCAGTTCTTGAACCTCATCTGGTAAATCATTCACTCTTGTGCTAGTTAGAACAATCCTCAGTTTCCTGACCACAAAGAATTGTGGATCTTCCTTCTTCTTCACCTCCGTAAGAAGTTCCTTCCCACTCATGAGAAGTACTGTGTTGCTTACCTCCGGCTTCACCTCCTTATCCTTGATCGGAAGCAACATATGGGTTCTCCCATTCTTCTCCAAGGTATATGTGTTCATCCTCCCATCATGAATCACATTTATGTCATATTTCCATGGTCTACCCAGCAATAAATGACATACATCCATCGGAATAACATCACATAAAATCTTATCATTATACCCACCTATCTTGAATTCGACCAAGCATTGTTTAGTAACAGTTACCTGGTGTCCTTTCTATAGCCATGAAACTCTGTATGGGCTTGGATGATCAGTTGTCTCCAGCTCCAGCTTTTCCACCATCTCTATGGATACGAGATTATCCGTGCTACCACTATCAACAATGACCTTGCACACTCTGTCCTTGGTCTTGCAAGCTGTTCTGAAAAGTCTGGTCCTTTGAACTGAACTTTCCACCTCCTTCTCAGGTATCAAAAGGACTTTTCAAATCATAAGCGATCTTCCGCCTTCAGCGTCTTCGGCCTCAACATCACGCCTCTGCGCTTCAGTGATGTGAGCTTCTCCAATGTCCTTCCTTTTCTCTGGACACTCGTAAGACTTGTGCCCATTCTCTCCACATGTAAAACATGTGATAACTCCACCTCTTCCTCTTCCTCTACCTCTGGTACGAGGAAAATCATTTGCGTCAGCATATCCCCCGCTCTTCTCTGTATGTTTCCCTCTCTGTCCATCATATTGTTGTCCTCGCTGTGAGGTTCCACCTCTTTCAACCTTACCATGAGGTTTCTTCCATTCCTCCCTATGCTTCTGAAATTTGTCCTGGGCAACTGCCTTGCCTCTGGGCTGACTTCTGCCTCGACCTCTCTGACCTTGCTTTCGGCTCAGCTTCTCCTCATCTTTCAGATCCAATTGGTAAGCATCTTCCACCGTTCGGATTGTTAGCATGCTTAATTCATCCTGAATGTCATATCTCAGACCATTCAGATATCTAGCAACATTCTCATCATCGCTCTCCCGATGACCTGCTCTGATGTTCAGTCGATAGAATTCCTCAGTGTTTTCTTTCACTGTCATCAGTTTCTATCTCAGGTTCTGCATTCTCCTAAACAGAGTAATTTGATAGTCTTGTGGGATGAATTTTTCCTTCATCTTCACAATCATTCGATCCTAGCTCTTGATCTTCTGCTTAACTTTACAGCGTTTGTCAGCTTCTAGCTCATCCCACCACAATGCTGCATGTCCCTTCAAGCGCGTGACATCATGCTTGACTTTCTTATCTTCTTCGATATCTTCGTAGTCGAAGTATGTGTCGAGAGCTCTAATCCAATCTAGTAGCTCCTCTGCATCCAGATTTCCCTCATAGACTGGAATGTCCATATTCGCCTTCGCACCCATCCTGGCAATAGCTTTAATCAAACGCTCGGTTGATGCATCTTCGGCTGCAATTTCCTCCTCTCGTTTAGCCTCAATTTCGCTCTCGGAATCACTAAGATCCCCTGCACTGGCTGTGCGTCTTTGCGTTGTATCCATGTCCTCGAGTCTTGCTCGGAGATCATGCATTTGTCTCTCCATTTCTGGATTGACTACTTGCCTGCCTCTTCTTTGCACCTCCCTATCTTCTGGATCAGGTGATTGTCTTTCTCTTCTTGGCGGCATGGCGAATTCTCCTTCTCTGCTTCAGAAAGCAAAGAGATATTCCCGCTCTAATGCCACTTGATGCAGCCGCACTCCTCGGAGCACGTCCTCTCTCACAGGATCTTCTTCTCCTAGGCCCGAAGAACTCCAAGGTTCTTCTATTTCCCTATTGGGAAATATGCACCACACAGGTTTTCTTCAGTGCGACTCTCCTTTATTCACTTGTCGGGAAATCGGAACTCGCAGCTTCACGAGTTCACTTCCTATCTCTGGATTCTCGAATCCCCGAGACCCGATGGCCAGTCAACGTTGACCCCTCCTCGTACTTATCGGGACTTCTGCTCTATCGCGATGTCGCAACTCGTGATGTCATGCACTTTGAATCGTCGACTCTCGATATCCGATGCGCCGAATCTCCGATGCACACGTGTGGATTGACCTTTCCACACCCCGTCGCTTCGATCGGGATTTCAAAATTTGCGGGATCGCGAATCCTAATGCCAAAGGATTTGGGACTTAACTTTCCCCAGCCTCTAATATGATATGCCACCTGTCTTCCACTACCCTGACTGTGGCCCCATGACTCTTCCGTCGGGATATCGCGTTTCGCGATTCCGAGCAGCAAGGATTTCTTGTTCTTGGAAATCCCGATTCTCCGAACCTCGACTCCTCGGGATCCCCGGACATGTGTCCCACATGATGGATGGTTCTGAGCCTATCGGGATATTGCGGATCGCGATATCATGATTTTCGTTACACCAATTCGATGCTTCGACTCGCGATTCTCCGATATGCGATGTCACGTGTAGATCTGATGGTCCTCCTGACTCGGATCGACGGCTCTGTTCCCTCCTGAGCTTCAAATCCTTGGACATTCTTGCCGTAACCTCCTTGCACCTCCGCAAGATCCAACAACTCTCTGAACTTCATGAAATCTCCTCAGAGGATTTCGACCATCCGTTCTTCCTTTGATGATTCTGCGAAACGACTGCGTTCCTCTCCACATAACTCGTTCACCTACGCACTCCTTGTGCGACACTTCTTGCCAACCTTCAAGGCACGACTTCTCTATGTTGTCCTTCAATTAAATTGAAGGCTTATCTCTTCTGAGCTTTTCACGACTTTCAAACCCCCAGAAAGAGACTCTTGCACGCACTCCTTGCGGAAAATCTTTGAAACTGTCAAAGTGTTGAAGTCTTTCGACTCTGCGCACTCCTGCAGCAACAGTCTTTTGATGCTTCACTCAGAATCATAACTCTGAGACTTCTCCCTATCCTTTGCACTCCTTGCACGGCACCTCTACCCCACTTTCACTCTTAGGCGAATGAGAACAAAAGTTAACTATTTGAGCCTTCTGTCAACGCACTCCTTGTGGACGACTTCAACTGCACTCCTTGCAAGAAATCTTGCTCAAACAGAGAAAAAATTGAAACTCATTCTCACTTCCTCTCAGACTTCAACTCAACCATGAAATCACATATACATCATATAAAAGAAAATGTATAACTGGAAGCAAACATTCATGAGTATAACATCAATTACACAGAGAAACAACACAAACCATTAATTTGAATCAAAGCTTTCTTCTATTAATTCAAATGTCTGTACATGGGTGTTCTTCATACAATTCTTTGCATTCTCTTCTTCTTCCTGAATTGAATAATGTTACAATGTACAAAGGAGGGTGTCTATATCCGTTTTCCCTCATGGACTCTAAAGCTATCAAATCTAGAATTAAATTCCTATCTAACTACATTAAGTCTATTAAATGCTGACTATCTACCTAAGGGTGAGCGCTATCCGCTCAAGGTCCATTACAATATACAAAGGCGCCTCTTCTTAAATGACTCATTTAAGATTTGCGCAACAGTCCCAAAGCATATTCAAAATTTGTGTTGGTTTATCCAGCTGTCTTCCGATTCCGCGCTGGCTCGCTTGATGTACTGGCAATGCTCCTGCATCAATTGGTATGTTGGCTCTTTGCTACCTCATAGGGAGGATAGCATCCCCATTGGATCCTATGTTAGGGAGTGTTAATTTACAAAGTCAAACAATGGTTTTGTTGATTCAGTATTGTGGTCATGTGTTAATTTCTCAAAAAGATTGTGTCAAGGTCCTAGGATAAATTTCCCATGACAATATTTTTGAATTCATTCACTTATGAGTCACATTGGTCTAAATTGAGTCATGTCTAGAGGGTTAGAGTGTCATTCCAATCCATAGTGGTCAGTCTTTTCCCAAGTTCAATTCAGTTGGTTACATGATCTCATGTCATCATTAGCGAGGGCGAGTTATAAATCATTACACAATGTCATTATGAGGTCATATGAGTAGGTTTACATGTGTACCAAAAGTGTTGTAGCTTTCCCAATCTAGTTTGGTACCTTTTCAAACTTGTAACCAATTATTTTCAACTGTGCTGCAAAATATCCTAGCTTTCCACAATGACCAAGCCATCATGTCAAATCACTTTAAATATTTCTATAATGGTCAGGAAATCATGGGAATGAGGTCATTAAAGTTGCTACAATTGTTGTAAATCAAGTTTTATAATTCATGAGAAGTTTCCCCTTTTGAATTAGTGAATTTCTAATCTTGCTGCAAAATGTTTTGTTTGCTGCAAAATCACCAGTCAGCATGTAAACAAGTATTTTTAGCTGCCAGATGGAGTGAGTCTGTTATGTCAGCATTAGATTTGGATAATGTAACCCTTTTTCCATTGAATGTATGTAACAATAATGTAATAGAACATATGATTTAGTCAAAAACTAAAACCCTAATTTGTAGGAACCCGTGGCAATTTTGTTGAGAATTGGTTAAGAAATTAGCTTATCAGTTGTAACTTCCTTTTGGGTGAAAAACCCTAACTATTTTAAATTCATGTAATCAAAATGAAGTGTAATGCTATTTGTTGTAAGAAAAAATACAATAGAAGGGTTTGATATTTGAGTGAGAAGATTGTTGGTTTTTGTAATATTTTATGAATATTAATGAAAGGTTGGAAGACAAGTGCTTGAAGATTTACTCATAGATTCTTGTATTCAGTTGTTGTAGTGTGTGCTCCTAGTGTATGTTATCTATTTATTTGTTGTTATTAAATGTATTTTTCATGTTTGAATGAGAAATTTTTTATGCAAAAATCATTTTCATATGTTTTGTATCTATCTTGTTTAAAATTTTCATTTTCAGACTGATAAGTTTATATAGAATCCATCTAAGCTAGATGCTCTGTGTGAATTTGAATGTTTTGTTTTTCATCTATCCATATTTTAATATTTTATGTCTAGCAATAGTTGGTTGTCTAGCCTCTGAGATAAAACATTTCCTCCCAAGTTCTAAAAACCTTAATTTGATCTTCCTTATTACTCAATGCCCAATAGATATTCTTCTCATCCCTACTAACCATTTCACACTATTTATTTCCCATAGAACCTAGCCACTGTACTGATTGAAAAAATGATATAAGAGAGCCCTCTCTGGAATAGAAGAAGGCTAGCTTCCAGTCTAAAAGTAGGTTTGAGGTTGCCTCTAATATTTTTTGTTATAGCCAAGAAAATTACAGGGTGATAACACTGGGGACAATATTTTGTTGCATAATCTAGTTCTTTGCAATATGTGCACGTTGTACACATATTTGAGCAGTCACAGACCAAGTGTCCCGGTTGATTACAGTTATAGGATATTATCGGTCCTCTTCCTCCTCTACTGAAATTTCCTCTGCCTCGTCCTCTACCAAAATTTCCTTTGTTCCCTGGATTGAAACCTCTTCAATTATTTTATTTCAGACCACCCACTTATATTGCAGCATTCTCCTCCTAAATCATGTACATATATGATGTGCTCTCCCTCATCAAGTCGAACGTTCGAAAATATTTCTCTTCATGTCCCACAAACTTACAAAAATTGCAAAACAAGTCCCTTAGTGTACTCTGATATTTCTGTAGTAATGGACACTCAGTTGGATGATGGCCCCATTTATTACATATCTCGCAATACCCTCCTCCTAGTAATGTATTTGACGCTCCAATTTCCAAATACTGCACGAATTTCGGGCATTCGTCCTTGTGATGGCCTTCAATCCTACACTTGGTACACCAAACTTGTTCTTGTTTCTCCTTCCATTTTGAAAGTTCTTCCAATTGAATCATCAATGCAGAAAACTACATATGAACTTGTGCCATCCCTCCATTATCTCCTACATGATATTGTTGATTAATTGGGTTTGTTGTCATTGATGTCAACCCTTGAAGAAAGTGCGGCAGTGAATTTCGGTAGCACAATGGTTTGGGTAATGGAACCAAGTTTGTTTGATGGATAATGGTATGAGTTTTGATATATTTGCAGGTAAGACTATTCCAGATGGATATTACATGTCATTCCATTTCCAGTCGTATGTGGAATGTCACATATCTCCTCACAGTTAGAGAGTTATGGCCATGTGAAGTTGGAGAAAGGTTTGGGTAATGGACCCAAGTTTTTTTTATGGATAATGGTATGAGTTTTGATATATTTGCAGGTAATAATATTCTATATGGATAGTACATGTCATGCCATTTCCATTGGTATGTGKAACGTCACATAACTCCTCACGGTTAGAGAGTTATGGCAATGTGAAGTTGGAGAACCCTCATGAGTCATTTAGAAGCCCCAAAAGGTCAAAGTAGTCAAAGTGGTTTAAGAGATTTTAGAAGGTAAATAATAAAGTGAAGTGATGAGTGTACTATAAGTCAAATTGAATACAAAAGAAATTATTTAAATAATAAAGTTAATTGAGAAATTACTAAGTTGACAAGTGGTTAGAAGTGGGTTAGCCCTAAAATAAGGAAAGTGGTTTAAGATGGTTAGAAGGTAACCCCTTGACGTAAAGTGAAGTGATGAGTGTATTATAAGTCAAAGTGGATACAAAATAAATTATTTAAATAATAAATTTAATGGATAAAATACTAATTGGACAAGTGGTTAGAAGTTGGTTAACCCTAAAATAAGAAAAGTGGGTTAAGATGGTTAAAAGGTAACCCCTTGAGAAAGCTACATGAAAGTATAAATAAGAGGCAAGGCTCTCTCATTTTAATTACACTTGAGCATATTGAATATCTACAAGTGAATGAGGTAGCCAAAGGATATTTAATCTAATTTCAGAGGGAAGATGAAGTAAAGATGGTCGAAATTCAAGGGAGGATAAATTCTTTTGATGATGCTTTCTAAGGTATGTTATTTACAGGTCATCTCACCATTTTCGCAATAAATTTTTTTATAGAATGATTCAAACTATGAAATTGGTAATCCATTGAGGAAACATATTCAATTAGTTGTGGTACAAATTTCAGTTTTTGGATCGTTGTATTTTTGGATTTACACTCCGTGGAAAACAGGGTTTGTGGCTAGTCCTGAAACTATTCTAAAAAAGGTGTTTCGGGGGAAAACGTCATAAATTCTTCATAATTTATCCAAATTCAGTAAGACCAAATTTTTTGGTTAGGGTACATTCTATAGTATTTTTTTTACAATTTTCATATCCATACAACAAATATTCTGTGCAAGGCATGCTCTACAAGTTCTCTCTCTACAATAAGCCAGAATTCAACAAGGTATGCCATTTTTGCTATAACTCCTTTTATGAGAGGTTCCAAGTAGTGACACCTGGTTTAATTGTATAAAACACATTGATGAACATTGTGTACTATTTTCATATCTTTATTCATTACAGGTACATAGTTATGATTATTTCAAGTTAGGGTTGTTGACTAATCCAAAACTAGTGATGTAAGACTAAAGTAAAGTTTGATGAAAATGATAGTCTCTTGTTGTTAAAGTTAAGGAAGGTTTGCAAGTATGTGATCATATACACTGGGTCTATTACAGAGTTACAAATCAGATTTGGATGATGAAATTGATGAGGGCTTTTCGTTGAGGTACATGTTGGGTACATTGTTGAGACAAGTAGTTGATGAGTTGGTACATATATGAGGTGTATAGTTGATGATGTTGGTACATCTTGATGACTCATAGTTGATGAGTAGTTGATACATGATTGGTACATACTTGGTACATGGTTGGAGGCACTTGTTAGTAGTATTGTTGACACATGGTTTATGGATGATGTAACATACTTGTATTGATATATTAGTATAAGAACATATTGATCTTGGTGATGATTATGAGTCGTTGTGTTATGCTTGGCTGATGCACATATTTGAGAGTTATCTTGGTGATTTATATTGATGAGTAGATCTGATTTGGTTGATAAGATTGATGAGACGGGTTTTTGTGATAGGTTGTTGTGACAGGTTATTTTTACAGGTTTGGTGCATGGTGGATGCACTTGTTCATGGTACAGGTTGAGGTACAGGTTGGTGCATGGTTGATGCACTTGTTTATGGTATAGGTTGATTACAGGTTGTTTGGTACAGGTTGGTGCATTGTTGATGCACTTGTTTATGGTGCATTGTTGATGCACTTGTTTATGGTGCATGGTTGATGCACTTGTTTATGGTACAGGTTTATTACAGGTTGAGGTACAGGATGATGCATGGTTGATGCATGGTTCAAGTCATTGCTATAGGTTGTTTGGTGTAGGTTGATTGGTACAGGTTTACAACAGTATATCTCACAGTGATAGTGTGACAGTGGCTCCATCATTCTACTTATATTTCAGGGAAGTTGGACGGGGCAAGGACAAGTGGTTGTAGCCACCTTACGGTTGTAGCCAGAGAACATAGGGGGTTGTAGCCTCCTTTTGTTTGTAACCATATAATTGGGGAGTTGGAGCTTCCCTCAGGTTGTATCCTGAGAAACTAGGGGGTTGGAGCCTCCCTCCAATTGCAGTTGTAAAACAAAGGAATTTGGTGCTTCCAATGAATATAATTCTTAAAGACATATAAGAAAAAGAATTATGTGGTTTTCTCCCACTTTGGATTTCCATGTAAAACACTATTGTATTGTGTATGTGTCTGATTACTCATTTTTTCATTGTTTATTTACTTTGAAACTATTGGATGATAATGCTAAATTGATATAACACTTGCATTTTATAATGAAAAAGGATTAAATTTCTCTATTACTGATTCACCCCCTTCTCAGTAATCCAACAATTGGTATCAGATCTGGTTCCTTCATGAAACAGTTTAACCACTAGAGGAGATCATGGATTATTATGAGAATGGAGTACCATTGTTTAATGGTTAGAATGGTTTAAAGTATGAGTTATGGAGTGGAAGGATGAAAGTATTTTTACAAACACAGGAGTATTATATTTGGCTATCAATCGTTACAGGATATGATAGCTCAAAAAGGGCAAAGATTGGGGCCAAGAAGGAATTCAAGAAGAATAACAAAATAGCAACGGATTTCATTTGTGAAGGATTGCCTAATCTGGTAAGAGAAAATGTTGGTAAATGTTCATCATCCAAAGAAATTTGGGATAAGTTACATGACATATATTCTTCACCCATCGCAGATTCAAAAAATGTCAAGGAAGATGCAGGTACAGATCAAGAAGAAATATGTTCACCATGTTTAACAGATTCATAAGATGAAGAGTACATAATCGACATAGGTATGTTGTTTTACTTTAATTGTGAAAAAAATGGACATCTTGAAATAGAATGCCATGAAGGAAATGAGACAGAAAAACAAATTGAAAAAGAAGACAATTATGAGGCAGAATTGATTAGTGCTTTAGATGAACTAAGAGAAGAAAAAAAGTCACTCAAGAAAGAATTGATGAAACAAAAGGAAACTGTTCACATTTTTTAAGAATCCCAACAGTTCATCGAGAACTTAAGAATTCAACTAGAATAAGCCAAAAAGATCGAAGAAAATCTTGAATATCAAAAGCAGTATTTGGAAGCCAACATAGAAACATAGAAGGAAGAAGCAGAAATGAGAGAGAAGATACTAACATACCATCTTAAGGAAATAAATAATGATCTAAACCATCTTGAGTCAGAGTTTGGTCAAGAAGAGAAAGTACTTGAAGAAGAAATAATCACATTAAAAATTCAGCTTCAAGAAGCGAAGAGAACAAAAGAATTCATGAAGTCTCAGATATTAAAGAAAGAAGAAGAGGTTGAGAAGCCTGAATAAGAAGTTGTCACATTGAGAAGTAAAATCGTCAAGTTCAACAAGAACGTTGAAGACATGAAAACATCCACATTAGTTACAGAGAATGAACCAAATCACTCTAGGTTTCTAGAAAAGAAGAATGAAGAAAATAGAAAGATTTATGCATAAGTACTCAAAGCAAGGAATCATGGTCAGCCAGAATCTAAGAAAACTATTGAAGATACATATTCAATAATACCATATGTGTTCAAGCCACAAAGAAGCTTCAATCATGATCATGATCAGTCAAGGCAGAAATTCAGAAGGACTACAACACAAAGAAGATCATTCACTCCCAGGTATGCAAATTTATTTTATGGTCATTGTTTTTATTGTACTAATTTTGGACATAAGGTTGCAGATTGCAGGGATTATAAAATAAATGTTCAATCAAGAAGTGCCTATGTGGCCACATGTAACATTGAGTGTTACAAATTTCATAACTATGGGCACATAGTCAGTGATTGTAGAAGCATGATCGATACTTCCATGAAAGAGAACATTGATATCAGATATAAAAAAGTATGGATAAGAAAACAGGAAGAACAGGTGAACAAATACCAGGTACCATAGATCGCAAGATTGACAATAAAACGAGATGAAGAAAATTCTACAAAGAAAAAGAAATATGTTAGATACAGAAAGGTTTGGAAAATAACTGAAAGAAAGGAAGGATAGGTAAATAAGGAACATTTTCAAGACATTGTACTTTCAAGAATTGTAGTGAAAGATGAATCCACTAACAGAAAGAAAGAAGTCAGAGCTCAAAGAGATAATGAATCTACCAATGAATATGATGATGAATTTAGCAATGAAGATGATGATGAATACACATCAGAGCAGGAATTGTTCTAAGTCATCCGTCTTAGAGACTCCTGGGTAATATGAATATTAGACAGGAGGAGTCTATGTGATAGCTATGACAAACCAAAGAACCATCCTTCGGCTAGCTTGCAGAGTTTGAGAAGACAGATTCAGAGAAGTCAGTTAGCAGAAGTACAATTTGTTATATTAATCAAGACTTCATGATAGTATAGTGATAAATGGGTCAACATTATGGAAAGTTGTGCAAGTAGAGTCTTGGACATTATGGACAGAGATGGATTCGTAAGAATACTTAGCAGGTTTGGACAGATATATGACAATGGACAAGAACATGGATTCATAGATTGGTTCAGAGAGTGGTTCAGAGACAAAGGAACATTATCATAATGGATGATAATTACACAGGAAATGGCTCGAACAATGCTAATGGATTCCAAATTGATAGATATTTTTTGGAGACATGCAGTGCATACAACAGTTCACATTCAAAACAGAGTAATGCTTAGAAACAACAATGACAAAACTCCCTACAAACTATGGAAAGGAAGCGCATATAACAACCTCTACATCAAGGTAACTCAAGGTAGTATTTTATTAATTGAAATTTATGTTGATGATATTGTTTTTAGGAAGTACTAATGACAGGTTAAGCCAGAAATTTGCAAAGGATATGCAGAATGAATTTGAAATGTTATTACTCAGAGAACTATCCTTCTTTATGGGTCTTCAGATGTGTCAAATCAACCAAGGAATTTTTATTTCTCAAACTCAGTATATCATAGAAATGCTAAATAGGTTCGGAATGGAAGATTGCAAACCAGTTACCACTCTTATGAAAACCAGTTGCAAGTTGAGGAAATATGATGATTCAAAGTCTATAGACCAGAGGAAATACAGGTCAATGATTGGTACCCTACTATATGTGACAACATCCAGACCAGATGTAATGTAGGAAGTTGGACAGGTGGCACGATTTCAAGAAGAACCAAAGAAATCACATGTATTAGCAGTGAAGAGGATTTTCAGATATCTCAAAGGAACATAAGAGTTTGGATTATGGTATCCAAAAGGAAAGGATCTATCACTTATTGCCTACAAAGATGTAGATTGGGCAGGTCGCATTGATGACCGACGAAGCACCAGTGGAGCAATGTTCTACTTCGGTGAGTGTTTAGTATCATGGTTAAGAAAGAAATAATCATCAGTATCCTTATCTACAGCCGAGGTAGAGTATATTGCAGCAACAACATGTTGTGCATTGGTTCTATGGATGAAACAAACTCTAACAAATATACAGGTTGAGTATGATGATCCCATTCCAATCTATTGTGATAATACAAGTGCCATCAATATCTCAAAGAACTCGGTGATGCACTCCAAGACGAATCACATTCCAATAAATATCACTTTCTACGGGAATAGGTTACAAAGAAGAACATCAGAGTTGAATATGTGGGCACAAAAGAACAAGTGGTAGACATCTTTACAAAACCACTTCCATGGGAAGCCTTTGAGTATCTATGCCAGAGATTCGAAGTAATTTCTACTCCAAAATGAATTATTTTGAATGCTTATTTATATGTCTTAGATTTACACGAAGAAGCATCATACAGAGGACAGATCAGGTTGGAAGATCAGTTTCAGGAAGATTTCAGCCAGGGGGAGTATCCCCAAGGACAGTTCAGTTAGGAGGAGCAACCCCGGATGGAAAGATACCTTTGCCATTGATGACAAAGGGGGAGAGATTTATCAGATGCAAAGGTAAAGGTAAATGGGGAGCATGAGTGACATGAATTCAGTATCACATCAGAGTGTTTCCATCAATGTCAAAGGGAGATATTATTGATTAATTGGGTTGGTTGTCATTGATGTCAACACTTGAAGAAAGTCTGGTAGTGAATTTCGATAGCACAATGGTTTGGGTAATGGACCCAAGTTTGTTTGATGGATAATGGTATGTGTTTTGATATATTTGTAGGTAATAATATTCCATATGGATAGTACATGTCATTCCATTTCTGGTGGTATGTGGAACGTCACATAACTACTCACAGTTAGAGAGTTATGTCCATGTGAAGTTGGAGAAAGGTTTGGGTAATGGACCCAAGTTTGTTTGATGGATAATGGTATGAGTTTTGATATATTTGTAGGTAAGAATATTCTATATGGATATTACATGTCATTCCATTTCCATTGGTATGTGGAACGTCACATAACTCGTCACGGTTAGAGAGCTATGGCCATGTGAAGTTGGAGAACCGTCATGAGTCATCTAGAAGCCCCAAAAGGTCAAAGTAGTCAAAGTGGTTTAAGAGATTTTAGAAGGTAAATAATAAAGTGAAGTGATGAGTGTAATATAAGTAAAATTGAATACAAAATAAATTATTTAAAGAATAAAGTTAATTGAGAAATTACTAAGTTGACAAGTGGTTAGAAGTGGGTTAGCCCTAAAATAAGGAAAGTGGTTTAAGTTGGTTAGAAGGTAACCCCTTGACGTAAAGTGAAGTGATGAGTGTACTATAAGTCAAAGTGAATACAAAATAAATTATTTAAATAATAAATTTAATGGATAAAATACTAATTGGACAAGTGGTTAGAAGTTGGTTAACCCTAAAATAAGGAAAGTGGGTTAAGATGGTTAAAAGGTAACCCCTTGAGGAAGCTACATGAAAGTATAAATAAGAAGCAAGGCTCTCTCATTTTAATCACACTTGAGCATATTGAATATCTACAATTGACTGAGGTAACCAAAGGATATCTAAGCCTAATTTCAGAGGGAAGATGAAGTAAAGAAGGCCGAAATTCAAGGGAGGATAAATTCTTTTGCTGATGCTTTCTAAGGTATGTTATTTACAGGTCATCTCACCATTTTTGCAATAAATTTTTTCTAGAATGATTCAGACCATGAAATTGGGAGGCCATTGAGGAAACATAGCCAAGTAGATGTGGTACAAAGTTCATCTTGTGGTTCATTGTATTTTGGGAGTTACACTCTGTGGAAAATAGGGTTTGTGGTTAGTCCTGAAACTAGTCTAAAACAGGTGTTTTGGGGAAAAAATAATAACTTATTCATAACAAATCCAAAATTAGTAGCACCAAATGTGTTGGTTAGAGTAAAGTCTATAGTATTCTGTGTACAATTTTCAGATCCATACAACAAATATTCTGTGTGGGGCACGCTCTACAAGTTCGTTCTCTACAATAAGCCAGAATTCAACAAGGTATGTCATTTTTGGTATAACTCCTTTTATGAGAGGTTCCAAGTAGTGACACTTGGAGGAATTGCATAAAACACATTGAAGAACATTGTGTACTATTTTCATATATTTATTCATTACAGGTACATAGTTATGATTATTTCAAGTTAGGGTTGTTGACTAATAAAAAATTAGTCATGTGAGACTAAAGTAAAGTTTGATGAAAAATCTAGTCTCTTGTTGTTAAAGTTAAGGAAGGTTTGCATGTATGTGATCATATACACCAGGTCTATTACAGAGTTAAAAGTCAGATTTGGATGATGAAATCGACGAGGGTTTTTCATTGAGGTACATGTTGGGTACATGTTGGGTACATGTTCGGTACATGGTAGAGACAAGTAGTTGATGAGTTGGCACATACATGAGGTGTATATTTGATGATGTTGGTACATCTTGATGAGTCATGGTTGATGAGTAGTTGATACATGATTGGTACATACTTGGTACATGGTTGGAAAAACTTGTTAGTAGTATTTTTGACACATGGTTTATGGATGATGTATCATACTTGTATTGGTATATTATTAGAAGCACATATTGATCTTGGTGATGATTATGAGTTGTTTTTTTATGCTTGGTTGATGCACATCTTTGAGAGTTGTATTGGTGATTGATATTGATGAGTAGATATGATTTGGTTGATCAGATTGATGACACAGGTTTTTGTGATAGGTTGTTTGGATAGGTTGTTGTGACAGGTTATTTGTACAGGTTTGGTGCATGGTTGATGCACTTGTTCATGGTACAGGTTGAGGTATAGGTCGATGCATGGTTGATGCACTTGTTTATGGTACAGGTTGATTACAAGTTGCTTGGTATAGGTTGGTGCATGGTTGATGCACTTATTTATGGTGCATGGTTGATGCACTTGTGTATGGTACAGGTTGATTACAGGTTGAGGTACAGGTTGATGCATGGTTGATGCATGGTTCAGGTTATTGGTACAGGTTGTTTGGTGCAAGTTGATTGGTATAGGTTTACAGTAGTATATCTCACAGTGATAGTGTGAGAGTGGTTCCATCATTATACTTATATTTGAGGGTGGTTATACGGGGCAAGGACAGGTGGTTGTAGCCACCTTCTGGTTGTAGCTAGAGAATATAGGGGGTTGTAGCCTCCTTCTGGTTGTAGCCATAGAATTGAGGAGTTGGATATTATCTCAGGTTGTAGACTGGGAAACTAGGGGGTTGGAGCCTCCTTTCAGTCACAGCTGGAAAACAAAGGAATTTGGTGCTTCCAATGAATGTAATCCTTAAAGACATATAAGAAAAAGAATTATGTGGTTTTCTCCCGCTTTGGGTTTCCATGTAAAAAACTGGTGTACTGTTTATGTGTGTGATTACTCCTTTTTTCATTGTTTATTTACTCTGCAACTATTGGATGATAATGCTACATTGATATAACACTTGCATTTTATGGTGAAAAATGATTAAATTTATCTATTACTGATTCACCCCCCCTCTCAGTAATCCAACAAAGATGATTCCAATTTCATTGCAATTTCGAGTTCCTCAGACTGAAACACAACCTTATGTTGAATTAGTGGCCTACAAATGTGTGGTAGAAGCCTTGAAATGAACCATTCTTGGTGTTGTTGATCGGGGATCTGGAAAGTCGGTCTATTCATTACATCCTTAAACCTATGATTGAAATCCCATACCGACTCTATTTGCACCTATTTAATCTCCTTCAATTCTGTAATGTATTGCAACTCCAACTTTGGCTTCTTGAACTCCTTCAGTAGCGCTTTCCTTATCTCTGCCAAAGTCTTGGCTTGTCCCGTAGGCGTGATACTCTACAGCTTCATGTATTAGACTAATGCACAAACTCTCAATTTTGTTTCCAATTGTGCAATCTTCACGGCCTCATCTTGCACGTTCTTAGTAGCCCAAATTGTTTCACAGAAAAACATATTTTGTGTTGGGTCCTCGGACCCCACTCCCTGGAATTTAGGCAGCCTAAGAGTATTATCTATTGCTGCCATGTTGCTTTGTGTAGTCCCTCCTCTTGGTGATGTTGGTTGACTCTGATTCTGACTCTGACTTTGCACACTACTTCCATTGTTCTAACTGCTACTACTTTGTCCTCCTAGATAACTACAATGGCTTTTGACAAGTATTCAATTGTTATCTCTTATTTTGGTGACACACATGGGGTCATGGATTCAAACCAAGAATCAGACAGATTAGGACTTAGTGGTTCTTCTATTGTTGGATTGGATTGTAACTCCACTTCTTCTTATATATGGTATCTCCATGATTTATACTATTGCACAAGGTTCTCTCCCCTCTAGCGCATTGTGCAACTCTTCTTTCCCAACCCCTATCTTTCACTTCTTGTACCTCCTTCCTCCATGTAATACTCCAAACATGTATTCTTCCTTTGGTATAGCCTCTTCTTGCATTCTCAGTCTCTTCCTTCCTTCTTCATCGCTTCCTTCATTCTCTCCTTTTCTCAAACTATCCTCTTGTCATCCCATGGTTCCCCTATGTGCGTGAATCCCCTTAGCAGTCAGATTGCATTGGCATCACACACTTGTCACACAACAACCCATTTATCCACATACCCAACGACTTCATGAATCCCCTGCAAAGACCTTTGAAAAATTCCCTTTCTGCAACATTGTATGATTGGGTACAATCTATTGCAAATTTTGTAATATATCCTCCTAGAATTCTATCCAACCATAAATCAATTGAACGAGTAGTTGGGTTACTTACATAATTCAACTGTATTACCAAATCAGGATTCCAATTCCTTGGTGTTGCAGTTCTATACCTTCTAGTATTCTCCACTAATCTTTCTAGCCACTCAGCTAGAATAATTGGAAATTCGCAAAAAGAAAATTGCATGCAGTTATGTATAAACATAACTTTGCATCCATTACTTGTCATGAATCCGATGATTTATGTTCTCTTATTAAGAAAACTCATGTTCCTTCCTTTCCAACGATTATGATATCTCCTTCTTAGTTAGCCTCCAAAACATTCTCTTAATCGCAAATTTTGATTCCTGGCAATGGAACCATTTCTTGGCGTTGTGCGTGGTTTTTAAGACCCTAGGTTAGAATTATATTTAACTAAACAAAACCAACAAACACCAGTCCTTTCGGCATCATCTGCTTTCACAGATAAATTCTCACCCAAGGTATCTACTGGGACTTAAAGAACCATGTTTCTGCAGTAGTGAGGGAATGGGAGGTGACCATCTTGTTCATTTTTCCTTGCAATTTATGTGCGTGTAATTATGTCCTTGTTCCTTATTAACTACTTAGTGATTTAAGATTCATACTATCATTAGATTACACTTTACCACATAACCTGTTACTATAATAGTCATGATTATTGCACCATGATTATGCATAACGCAAGTATAATCTAATAAGCATAAAACATATTCCATGAACATTCATATAACAAACATTTAACACAAGATTTAGCGTGGTTCACCCAACTATGGGCTACATCCACAATGATTGGATTCTTTATTATGCATTTTTCAATTTCTTCAGGCTTGCATAGTACACTTACAAAGATATATCATGACTATATTCCATATCTCCTAGCCTAGTTTCTTTGCAGTGCAAGCCTCTCTCTATATGTGTATCATCTCTTACAATCAAACATTGATTCCTCTCCTTTACAGACTATCCTATAAATCTTATTATAGGAAAGAACTCTTGACAACTTGGAACAGACTCCACAATGCTACTCAAGAATACTCACCTGGAGGAACCCCTATTCTCCCAACCCATTACATATTTATACGTAAGATTTAGGGATTAAAACCTTATTTTGTTCTTCCCAAAACCCTATTACATTGTATGACAACTCCAGTTCACTGGTTGTTCGGTTTCTTTCACTTGTTTTTCCATTTGCATGTTGCTTTTGGAATTTGAATGGTTTTTATTTCCTACTTGTTCACATCCTTCCATCTTTATCCTATTGAGGTGTCATCCTTCATTTTCTCCAGATTTCTTCTTCTGCTTTATTCTCTTTTTCTACTTTATTCTCCTTTATTCTCTCTCACTGTGTGTTGTACTTCTAGATGCAACTCTATTGTTCATTTTCCTCTTGGATGCACCTCATCTGCACACTCCCTAATCTTCCTTCTTCTCCTGCACACCTCTTCCATACTTAGGATTTTTACCAAAATTACATCCCAAAATTGCCTATCCAACACCTTTTGAATTAAATATTGTAAATAAAAGTATCAAATAAAATCAAATTTGATTTCTTTTGGATAAGGACAAAACACTTTAGGGTTGGTCCACTTATCACTTTTCCAAAATTGACAAGTGTCTTATGAACTAACCCTAAACTTCTCCTCTCCTTTCCAAATAAGAGGAAGGCTTCATATAAATGTAGGCTTGTTGAATAAAGCATAAAAGCTCTGTTGAATTTTCTCTAAAGAGTCTTAGTGTTTGTTTGTACTTGTTCTCCTTCGGTTGTTGGATTTGTTTACTTGTTAGTTAAGGGTTGACGGGAGTAGTAAATACTTTCTATTTTAGTTATCTCCATGAGGGATTGGTTAGCGAGGTATTTCTTATTGCTTCCTTGGGTTTATCTTACTGGTTTTCATTTATTAATAACTTTGTTTAACTTGTTTAAAGTGTTTTTGTGCATATTTCCTAAATCATCTAAGTATTTCAGCCAACGTTAATGATTAGGAGGTCTAGGGGTCCCTTAGGATAGCCTTCAAAGCCTCTTTTATTAGCTATTTATTGTTTTCTTTTTTCTCTCATTTCATTCTTCTATTAGCCTTAAATTTTCAGCCATTTATATCGTTCTCCTAAATAGGAAAATTGACCAATATGGTCAATTTACCCTTATGGGGAATCCATCTTAGTTGGTTTTTATATAGATTTCATTTATAATTTTATGTTTATTTATTCCAGTTATGTTATTGAAAATCACTAAAATTTCATTTCTTTCATGTTAGGAGTTAACCAGTTGCATGTTCTTCTTCTCCTAAGTGGTCGGGAACCAACATGAGATCTATTTGAGGCAAAGAGGCCAACATGAAAAAAAAAAATACATCAGGATAGACCTGCAAAATCCATTCCCCACTCTCAATTTCACATTTATTCTGATTCACTAAGTTACACAAACCTTGCACATGTTTCAGTGTTATTATATCATGTTGTTGTAAAGAAATTTATTAGTTTTCATGTAATTTTATGTTCATAAACAATCTAAATTTTATCTTTGTATCATCATTCATTTAATTCTATTAGATAATTTAAATTCCCCAAACAAGGAATTATTTGAGACTATCATGCATATGGCGGCTATGCGGCCCACAAAGAGTTTTGTCTCCCTTCCTTAGGGTTGAATAGTGTAGGTGTTTAGTTTATCCTTGATTGAATTTATTTGAGTACCATGCCACCTGAGATGAAGGAAAAAAGGTGCATAACCATGTGATTGAGTGATGGTTGGGTTCCCCTTCCATCATACCTATTGTGGTTAACATCAAGTTTAGTAGGGAAGGTGAACTAGTATTCACTTGCATTATTTATTTTCTCTTTTTCTAACTTATAGGTTGTTTCTCCTAAAGTGGCCATTCAAAAGCACCAAACAAAAAGCACCAAAACATGCAAAAAAATTGAAAAAAAAGACAGGGTCCACCCCACGAAACACAAAAAAAATAAGTTATATATATATATATATATATATATATATATATATATATATA
>ML795801.1:130712-149844 GCA_009831015.1 Picea engelmannii
GATATCTTATATAAGTTATCTAGATTTCATTTTTTTGTTGACCAAGAGACACGCTTATGAAATAAAGATGTGATCTCTCCACGTGGATGGCTTGGTCTTTCAATTCATGCAATTTCAATTTCTAGACTACTAAGAGTAAAAGCTAGGGAATATTCATCAGGAACCCCTCGGAATTTTTCTACTTGGTATCAATCGATTGATCTTGATTTTCTCTCGTAAATCAAATGGTTTTGAAGTTGATTATCTTAGCTTGGTTGGAATACTACTCTGCTTGGGAAATCTCAAATAAAACTCCCTTGGGGGGTCCTGAGGAACCTTTTCCTTTGTGAAGGTATCATTATTCTATACAAGTGGCTTTAAGAGCCCGAAAGCACTAGTGATGAGAAGGGACTAATCCCTCCTTCTTTGAACTGCATGGGGTACTATTATTTCTATCCATGTTGTCTACTACCTAAGCTCACCCATTTTATACTAAGTGGAACAATTGTGGGATAATAGGTGTATATTGATTTGGAGGACCTTCAAAACAGTATGGTAACCACTACTTGTGTTTAAATAACTTTGAAATCACAATCAAGTACAATTTTAAAGTCTCACCTTTCATTAGTCCACCCCATACTTCGGTGAATATAAGTTTTAGCCAATTACATCATCCTTACATAACTGTTATAGCTTACTAAAAGGATGTTATTTAATTTTCAAACTCCTTTTTATACTTTGAAAAGTCCCGAGACCACTTCCCAGGCAATTATGGGTTTGTTCCCATATGTTAAAACCCTGAACAACTTGTTTTTCATCACTTACAAACACCTTAAAGTACCTAGTTGTAGCTTATTAAATAAGTTTTGACTCTCTTTTTTTTTAATTTTGTACAATTCATCCACTGCATTATTTTTTGGAACCCTGGTTTACCCCGAGAACTAATTTCTAACCCTTTTCCAAGGCCTTAAGGGAGCAAACAACTTTTTTTTTGCTTTTATTACTTTGTTGTCCTAAAAATAAGCAAGCTTATTCCCATCCCATTGTCTATAATCCCCCCCCCCTCCCCCCCCCAAGCCATCTTGGCCACTTAGGAAGCTAAGGGAGGACAATACCCAAGTTGGGTGGTCCTAAGAGAGAATTTTTCGTAGGTATTCCACCTCTCATTTTTCTCCTTTTCACCGCCTTAGACATAGGACCATCTGGGGTGTGGGTATTATTTGCCTTGTGTTGAGCTATCAAAGAGGTTGTAATCGGCTTCACAGCCGGATAGGTGGGATCCATCCTAACATACATATTTTTCTTATAATAGGACATTTTGTTTGAGTTGGGAATTCTTACATAAATATAGGCAATCATGATAACATAGGAAATCATTCTTCCATGAAAAATTATCTAATGAGTTGGGGTTCTCTTGTAGTTGTTGAATGATCTTGCATACCTCTTGATCTTGCTTCCATTCTATCCTTGCTTCTTCCACCCAATCAAATTGTGGAATAGAAATAGTGCATAGTGAACCTCATGTTTCTTCTTCTTTCCTTGAAAGGGAATCTGCCAGAACATTATGTTTCCCATTTTTGTATATAATTTCCACCTGGGCTTCACCTTATTGACCAATATCTTATCGTGTTCATTCATGAAGGGGGTTTTTAAATGATGAAAAATAGAGCCAATATATTGTAGGTATTGGGAGAGGAAGGGGATGTATGGTATGGGGGGTTTACAGTTATTGGGGGGTATTAAAAGGGGTATTTGGTAAAAATAAGGGATATCTAATAAAAATAAGGTTTTTTTATTGGAAAATGTATTGGAAGGGGGTTTCATTGAGTGGAGACCCGGTGATAATTTAAAAGTCATAACCTAGCATATTTGTAACCCATTTTTGTTTCTCTTATGAATATAGTCGTTGCTCCAAGAAGTAATTTAAGCTATCACAATCTATTTTTACTTTGAAGTGTCTTCCTATCAGGTAAGGGGGCCATTTCTTAACTGCATGTAGTATGGCCAAAATTTATTTTTCATAAATTGATTTGAGTAAGTTTTTTCCTTTAAGTTGGGTGATTTCAAAGGCAAAAGGTCTTCCTTCTTGCATTAAAACTACACCAATTCCATGGATTAATGCATCACACTCCAGAATAAATGTTTTTGTGAAGTCAAGTTTGGTTAGGACAAAAGTCGTACACATAGCCTCCTTAAGTTCTTCAAAATATTTGGTTGTTTCTTTAGTCCAAGAAAATGCTTCCTTCTTCAATAATGTTGTTAGAGGTGTTATTATTTTACCAACTTGTTGTAATAGCATATCAATCATAAAAATACTCTAAGTTTCTTCAAGGTTTTCAGAATTGGCCATTCCCTCATAGATTTAATTTTGTTAGGGTCCACTTTTACACCTTCATGAGATACAATATGACCCAAATATTCCACTTCTTGAACCCCAAAGGCACACTTGGAAGGATTTGAATAAATTAATTTATCTTCCAATAGTTGTAATACTTTGTCAACATGTTGTACATGCTCTTCCCAGTATTTTCTATAGATTAGTATGTCATCAAAAATCACTAACACAAATTTTCTAAGGAAAGGCTTGAAACTGGAATTCATCAAACTTTGAAATGTTGAAGGTGCATTAGTAAGTCCAAATGGGATAACCAAAAACTCATAATGACTTTCATGTCTTATGAAATATGTTTTGGGAATGTCTTCCTGCCTCATTTTGATCCGATGATATCCCGAATGAAGATCCAAATTAAGGAAAATTGCTCCATGCAATTCATCCAATAATTCATCAAAGAAATGAATAGGAAAATTATCTTTGATGGTCATTTTGTTGAGTTGTCTATAATTTGGACACATACACCATGAACCATCCTTTTTCATAACCATCACCATTAGTGAAGAGAAAGAACTTTGGATAGGTTGAATGATGGCATCCTCTAACATTTCTTGGATTATACACTCAATAAAATTCTTCTATGCATATGGATACCTATAATGCCTAATGTTAGGTGGTACACTTCCTAGTTGCAAATTACTAGCATGGTTGTGATCTCAAGAAGGTGGAATACCCTTAGGAAATTATCCAAATACCTTGGAATTATTGTCGATAACTATTTGGATATCCAATGGAGCAAAGGAAATAAATGCTTGAGCATCTAGTGCACACAATTGTGCAATTACACCATGGTGTCCCTTTTTGAGTAATTTAGTCATGCTATTAGAGATTATCACCTTAGATGGTTTCCCTTGGATACCTCTAAGCTCAATTTCCTTTCCTTCTGAGGAAAATCTCATGAAAATATATATACACTTAAGGGCCACTGTTCCCAATGATTGTAACCATTGGACCCCTAATATAACATCAACACCACCCATTTGGATGGAAATCATGGGACTATCCAAAAAATACTCTCCCATATTCAACTTAAAACTATGGCACTTCCAAAAATAATTGATGGTACCTCCATATGCAATCATTACTTGAAACTCTAGCACTGGACATACAAAGCAATTAAGATACTTTGCTAATTTGTAATTGATGAAGTTATGGGTACTATCAAAATCAATCAACATTGTTACTTTTTTCTTTTTGATATATCCTTGTATATTGAGGGTTTGTGGAGTAATGATGCCTACATGACAAGAAATTGTTGGAGTAGTATATTCAATATCTATATCTTCTAATGGTTCCAATTCTTGATCTTCTTCATGTTCGCAGTCTACGTAGAATAGTTTCTTATCACCCCATTTATGCCCCTTACTGTACTTGTTGTCACAATTGAAACATAATACCTTTTCTCTTATTTCATTCATTTTTTGAGGTGTCAACATTATCAATCGAGTGGGGTTAGGAGAGGGAACATGGTGCTCTCTAGAGCTATTAGTGGCCACCCTTCTAGAAGCCATATTTTTTTTTCCACTTTCCTTTCCATACTGAAAGCTTGCTCTAGGAATTTTGGTTCAAAGAGATGCAACCCATGTTGAATGTTCTCCTTTAAAGTGCCCATAAAGAGATCTAACAAATTATCCTCGGGAATGTTCTTTACCCTAAGACTGATCTTTTGGAATTGTTGAATGTGTTCTATAATTGGGTCTTGTTGGGCTCCAGTTTTGTCATGTTTTCCACCATACAAATACACTCATCATTACACCTTCTCTTGAATTTTGTCAATAATATATCACTAATTACACCATAAACCTCCATTATCTCTTGTTATTCATCCTATGTGTTTAATACATAATTTTCCATATTTTTAGTGATTAAAAGGATGATTATACAATAGTTTTGTTGATGATGGTTTAATCTTATGTTTCTATGTCCAAACATTATGTTCACGCACTCCAAGTCATCTGGTACCAGAAGGTTCTACAGTCAAATGGTACTTGCATAGTCATACGGTACCCACACTCCATGTCATCCAGTACTAATCTCGTCCAGTACCAATTATGTGCTTGTCTGGTACCAATGTTGTGCTCGTCTGGTACCCGAACTAGAGGTCATCTGGTCCTCACACTCCAAGTCATCCGATACCAGGAGGTTCTACAGTCAACCAGTACCTGCACAGTCATATGGTACCCACACTCCATGTCATTTGGTACTCAGCTCGTCATGTACCAATTATGCGCTCGTTTGGTACCAATGTTGTGCTCGTCGAGTACCAGCATCAACAACAGTCTGGTACTATAATAATTCGAAAATTTGAAATGATTCTAGAAGAAAATAGGGGACATGGATTTTGTCCAGAGAGACATTTACATGTGGATGACTGAGGCAGAATACACCCATATCACATGTGTGGACCTCCAACTCAGGGGGAATGATTCTGCAAAAATCTCAAACTGCCAAATTACGCCTCGTTTTCCGTGCTGATGGAATCAAATCTAGAAAATCTACGAAATGGGTTTTGTCTAGAATGTGGAAAATTGAGTAAATTGCAAGCACTTTTTCAAAATTCGAATTAGTTTGGAAGATATGGGTGGATCCCTAACTTGAATCTACCCAAATTACAATAAAACCTAGATTTTTTAGAATTTTATCTAAAATTGTAAATTTTGATATCAGAGCTTTGGGATTCAGTTCCATCCACTCTTCAATGGTTTATTGTGTATAAAAAGGATTCATAGGCTTGAAAGAGGATTCATTCATTCATTTGTAGTTAAGGTCGGAACATTATTATGAGAGTGATCTTCCTTTTTTTGTAATTTCTGAGTTTGATGGAATAAAGAATTGGTGTTTTGTGCATTCAAAGGAATTGAATTCTTTTTGGCAGAAAATTGCATGTTGGGTAGGGTCCCTCAACTTGGTAATAATCTTGTCCTTTGTATATTAACTAGTTAGCATTTCATTTATGTATTTTTCTTTTACTGTTCAATTTGTTTAAAGGTTATAATTTCATTTACAGTTTGGATTGTGTGGTTTGGATTCTAATTTTAGTTTTGCAGTTGTTATGTTAATTAGAACTCATATTGTAAACCTCCCAATTAAATACATTATGACATTGAGCTTTGAATTTATTTAGCATTCTCTCCTATCACATTTGCATGCTTATACTTCTGTGTATTCTTCCTATGTTTTGTTTTCATGCTGAATAGACTATGGGCAGTCCCTCATTGCATTTATCTCCTTCATCATTGATTTGCCATCCAATGTGCCCATCAAATATACCATTCAAATCACCCATTAGTTTATTACTGTCCAAAACATTATAAAACAGAGTATGTTAACATATTCTTGTTTGCATTCACTTATAAAAGAAAATTCAAAAACAGAGTTGTTTTATTCGTTGCATATACTTAACTTCTCTCTTTCATATTTTCTCTTTTTCTTTCAACACGATTTTCCCATTGATTGCAAATTTAATCATGCAATATAATTAGTCATTGCAAGAGCAGATCGACCCCTCTTCGCCTCATTCTGTATGCATGGAATCAATGCCCAATCACACTGCAATTAAATTTCATGACAACGACTTGTCCTCTCTTTTTATCTACTCATTCCTTGATTGATGAATACACATTAAATTACACAACTTTATTGATTGTTCACACAAGGAACTCTCCATGCTCTCAACCTATTCAACACATTAACTTTTGTTTAATTGAGTGTGGTTTAAATATAGATCTTTTGTCAATTCCATAATTTCATATTCTTCTCAATTACTCGTTGATTCTTGTGCTTTACATTAAAGCTTTAAGTCTACAGAGAGTGCCTATCCTTATTTTCCTCTTTTGATTTTATGACTAAACATTTTTTATAAGCATTCTGTTTTTGGCTTCTTTTACAGAGTTGATATTTATTTCTTTTTCATAAGCATTCCACTTATTTCCACTTTGTATTTCTGAATTGGCATTCTTTCTCATTCATCTTCATTGCTTTCCATGCTTTCTCGTTGTGATTGATGCACTTTATTGTCGAAATATCTTGATTTTAGATTGCATATAATGTTTAATTCTAGTTTGATTGATTGATTTTAAATTTATCTTTCCTCTTCCTATAGTTTGAGTGGTTTGCTTTGTGTGTTTTAGGTTCAGTTCTTGCATTCACGTTTCATTTCATTCACATAGTTTGAAATAAGTTTTGTTTTCTATTTGTTTGATTTTCTTTCGTCAGTTTTCTTCAATTTGGATTTCCCATAGTTTTCCTACACTTTACTTCATGTACTTAGTTTTTTATTTCTCGTACCTTTGGATTCCTTGCACTTTAATTTCACATAGCTTCAATCACCAATGGATAAACGAGAGGTCTAACTCGTGAGATATGGTCTTCCCGTATTGGAATTTTTCCCAAGGTGATTAGTTTATTTCATGTCATTTGAATTCATTTCCATTTGCTTGTTTCTTTTATTGCAGTTAAGTAAGATACTCACAATTAATCACACGAACATCACCCCGAGTGCATGAAAGAATGTGATCTAATCCTTTATAGCACTAAGTTATTCCTATGTCCCAGTGATGAATCCTTAGTGTTAATTTCCTGCAGTGTGGGTTTGAAGATTGTTTTGTCGACTTTAGATTAGGTTAGCCTAGGATCTGATACTGCATTTCCCGCGCCTACACCTCTAAGTTTACGAGCCCGGATTGATAATTAAATGTGGGAATTAATAGTGCATATATTTAGCCCAACATTTTGGCGCCATTGTCGGGGAGGTGCTAAAGGGATTAGAACATAGGTAGGTTGCTTTTATTTCTCCAAAGCCTTGAATTTTCCTTTCATGCAAGTGTGATTCTTTTCATGCAAGCGTGTTTATTTTCATGCAAGTGGGGTGTGTTTTTAAGGACGACCTAAGGGCAAAGAGAAGACGATAAGACGTGAGGCAAGAGACCACACATCCACTTTAGTGGGGTTGCTCCAAAGTTGGGCTTTCCTCTTCCTTTTAGTAGTTAGAATTTGTTTTTTATTAGCATTAGCCATTTTTTTATATATATGAGAATAGAAGATAACATGGTGACAACATGGTCCCAGTAGCATAGTGGCACTTCGAGTATATAATTGGTTTGCTTACATTTTCTTTTAGTTTTCTTCTTTTTATTTCTTTAGGATTTTTAAAAGTTTTCAGGCACTATAAGAACCCCCCCCCCTCTCTACATTAATCCGTGTGTGAATCAGGACCCATAAACCAGCAACAAGAAATCAAATATGATCAAGAGTTTGGAAGAACTTTCTCAAATCCTAGTAGCAGCTAGGATCTCTGCCTCTCAGGAAGAGAAAATCTTGACAGTAGTCAAGAACCTATCTGCCTCTCTGGAAGTGATAGAACAAGAATATTTCCATGAGCTACATCCACAAGAAGATCTAAAAGTCTTTTTCAATCACCCTTTCCAACCTATAGGATAGACTAAAGAATCATGGACCACATTCAATGGAGAGCCACCATTAGAACCTAAGATCGAGGAGTTTTTTATATGCCTTTATGAAGATCCTCCATGCACTGATAAGACCAGTTATTCAAAAGAAGATGATCTATGTGGCATCATAGAGGGAGACATGGAGAGTGGTCTAAATAAGGAAGTGAACCAAGAACGTCAAGGTTACATTGAGTTATGGTTCCATATGACTATCAGATTGAAGCACCACTCTCTTCTTCAACAACTCTTCACATCATCATCAAAGCAGTTGGTTCTTCGTACTCTGGTATACATTAAAGCTTCTCTTTCAAACCTGAGTATGAATGTATTTCTACACCTGTTACGCACATGGTTACATTGGAAATATTCTTACACGTGAAATATGATTTCTTGTTCTTAGATAGTATAGAGTAAAAGTTGCATGTTAGTTAACCTAGTTCTAAATAAATGCAACATATTTTCATGTTTCTTTTCAAATAAATTAAATGAGATGAAAATAATATTGGTGAGCTAATATCAAAAACCAAAACAACTTAAGATATTTCTTCTTATTATTACATACATATTTCTAACTATTAATAATAGCAATTGTTCATAAGCCTAATCTTTAAAATATTATGAGGATTTACAAAATATTTAAGGTCTACATAATGATTCCCATGGGTAACTTGTACATCCTAGTTTCATATCAGAACTTGTTATTCAAGCATTCTTATCAAATATTAGCTGGAGAGTGAATGAACCTTCTACTTGTGAGGGAACACAATCTTATATGGAGAAGATGAAGTTGGGGACTAGAGTCACCTTTAGGTCATGCTCTCATGGCCTCATCCACCACACATTAATTAAGTTTGACCATGATATGTATTTTGAATAATCTTGATACATAAGTCTATTTTTCATACGAACAATTTTTTATGGGAAATCTATAAAATACCTTCCAACTCAATACCATCCCATCCTGTAAAAAGGTTTTCAAATATGCTTCCCCATTCACCCATGTGAAAGAAATCTATAAATTTTATCTTAAGGGTAAATATTGGGACAAGAGCCTTTGATGTAAAATGGGTGTAAGAGGCTAACCCATCGGGATACTGAATAGATCTATTGGCAGCGGGTATCGGCATGTGGTATAACTAGGCAAACCCATCAAGGTACTGAACAGGATTGTGGGAAATGGGGCATTCTTCCTGGAAAGGATATTTCTTAGATGTCAAAATTACCCCATCAGAGTACTGAACAGGCTTGTTGGCAATGGCTTCTGATTTTGATGTCTTTCATTATGCCTAATCTATATTTGTCTGTATGAACAATATACTTGTGTAAATATTTAAGAAGCATGCATGGTTGAACAAAAGGATAATGAACCTCATCTAATTTCCATTTGAAAATTTCTGTAAGATGGTATTAAGACCTCGTCATTCATATCCAGGATGTCATTGTCCTAGAGGTGGGACCCATAAGTGTAGGAGTCTAATAAACTCAAACGCGAACTTTATCAATATCACTTGAATGACGGAAATTCTCTGAGAAATTAAACAGGGATGATTGGTTTCCTATCGGTTTCTCATTTATTAAAGACCACTTATCTCCTCATGTTTTCTTGTTCAAGGATGAGAGTAAAAATCCCCCATCGTAATTAAGATGGTTTCTTGAGCATACAATTGTTAATGATTGATGAAATCTTATGTAATAAATAATTTAGGAAATTCCTCTATGCTTGTAATATTTTAAATTATATTTCATTTCCAAATTTGTAAGCGTGAATAAAGTTTAAGTTTTGGTTGTTTCTTTAAGCATGACATCAATGTATATTTCTTCTCTCATAATAACAGTATTCATTTAAGTTCTTTTAGATTTTTCTATTCTGGTACTACTGGTACATAAACCATTAGGTTCCTATACCAACAGTACAGAAATTTAAATATTTTTCGAGGGTACTTTTTGCAGGATATTTTTAGCAGATTTTAGCTCTGGCATGCTTCATTTCCCTCCTTCAGTCAACATGCACCAGTTGCACATAGTCATCTTTCAGCTTGCAACAATTTTGTATGCTAATAATATTTTGCATGAGGACATGCAAACCAGCAGGCGTGGGGGAAAGAGAGACATAAGGAACCTCAGTAGATCAACATTCATCAACGCTCTCTCCTAGATATCCATCAGTTCACAACCTTGCTCCACTTCATCTTCAAATTTCAGCAGTCTACATCATGATTCTACAAACATTTCATCATGTTCTGCTAGTTTCCACTTCAACATGCATTAGAATCAAAGCAAGGGTACTTGAGGTAAAACTGGTACAAATATTTTTAATTTACTAAGAACTTGGAAAACATGATGCATAACCATTATTACCCACTCCACACTCCACTATGCATTATCACAACTACTTAGTAAACCCTCCATCTTCACTCCACTTATCATAACGAACAATATACTCTGATGATAAGACCAAGTAATGAAAAGGAAATATGTGGTATACAAATACAAAGAAACATCTATAGTGTCTTCTCTTTGTACATCATAAAGCATTCTTAAGCCATCTCAAAGAGGATGAAATCATTGTTGCTTATCCAAACAAAGAACCACAAAGTAAATACTGGTCTTAAAATTGATGTAAGATATAGAGTATAAAGGCATCCAAGTTCATACGACCACCATCACCATCATTTTATAAACCATTCTCCACATGCACACCATTCACCATTACTCTGATACCCCATCCACTACTTGTCCTCCATGTTTATGATAATTTTGTTTTTTTTGTTTGAAATTCAACCCATGATAGTTTCCAAAGTGTCATTCCATGAGAACCAACACCTACACAAAAGAAACAATGTCACATAAATCTATAAGTAGAGTATCATAAGTTCTTCACCTTGTTTGCATGAGGACATGCAAATCCTTGGGTTTGGGGGTGTGTTGGGCTCTAGTTTTGTCATATTTTCCGCCATACAAATACACTCATCATTACACCTTCTCCCCACATTTCGTCTCTTAGCACTCTGTAAATTTTGTCCCGCTGAATAGAAAAATGACAGAGGTAACTATTTCAACCAGATTTAGAGATGAGGCACTAGCCTGATCAACTCAGAGAGGGCTCTCTCGTGTCACTTGATATATCTATGGAAACCATTGGCTAGATTTGGTTTGTTTTGAGGATTTTTAATAAAGTTGTTGGCAAAGAAGGGGGGAACATTATGGGCTATGGAGTCAAAATTCTGAAAGTGAACGAAAATAATGCATCGATTGATCGAAATCTCCATAGGACAAAGGCTAAATAAGGCGATGAATCTGAGTTATTCTTAAAATAAAAAGGTGTGTAGGAAGATGAAGAAAACAAATAACTGCATCAGAGCATTACTGAAATGAATTCTGAATAATTTAAGAAGACGATCACATAGTTTAAATTGCTTAAGCCAAGAGCATCATAAGACGAATTCTGGGCCTTTAAACTCTCCAATTTAAATAAAATAAAATGTAAATGAGATGATAGGTTACTGGAAATACATACGATGAAAGGAAACAAAGCTCATATCACCGCCCGTTAGAAACTTTTCATAGAGACTTCAAAATCTTCTGCATTTATATTCAATTCATATTCAGAAAATTTACAAATAGAGTCTGATACAACCAAAAAGGTGCTCTTGCACTTCTGCCAACATTAATTGATTCAAGTCTCTTAGTACTTATACAATTTGATAAAAAATAACTGAAACTGAAACGTTTCAGCTTCTGTAACAATTTCGAATGTCAGTTTCGGTATACGAAACTATTTACAATAATTAGCAAAAAAGAAACGTTTCAACATCATGAGCAGTCTCTATGATCGCCTGACTGCTTCCGTGCCATTTGTTCTGCCCTGTGCTTCTGTTGGATCTACAAGATTGGTGACAACTGGAGATCACATGTTGGTTCTGGGCACGTTGTACTTTGTCTTACCCAACCGCACAAGTTCTTTCCATTGCGCATAGGAGGGGATTTTGTAATCCATCATTTCTTTAATCAAAATTTCCAAGTCAATGCACGTAGCATAGGACATGGTTGGCACGCTGACTTTCACCATTTTGAACTTATTTAGAATTTCGAAATCAGTAGCTAAATGTTCTACCAAGCTAGGGCCTTTTAGACTTTCTTCCATATCTTCAAACCTAGAATGGTCCATCCTGCACTGCATGAGGAGAGTGTGATAATATTCCTAATTGTACAATGAGCCTTTACCATACCAAAATGAGGGGAGACCTTTAGCAAACAATTGTTCAAAGGTGTCCTTAAACTCTTGTATGATGTGCTCCATTTGCACAGCTTTGTTCTGGACCGATCTGAGTAGGTTGTGCTTGGCAATGATTCTCCTGGCTGAAATGATTAATGTGGTCTTGTCTTTCACGCCGATGGTTTGAAGATCGGCAGTTGGTATAGAATTCAGTAATTCGATGGAATTTTGGGCCCATTCCGATGGATTCTTTGCTAACACTTCATTTACAACAGTGCATATATTCTGAGCTGTAGCATCCATGTTGTCTTTGTCGTTGATAAAATTCAAATAACTTATGAAGTTAGCAACCTCCACAACAATCGCGTCCCATATTACATGTTTGGCTCCTTTAGCGTTTTTCCCTTCAATCTAGTTTTTAGCGTGTTCACTCTTTCATGTAGGTCTTGGTTCTCTCTGTGGAGTTGAGCCAATTTCTCATCCTTCACCTTCATCTCTTGTTTCAACTTTTCTAAGTTTTCTTTGAGACTCTTGATCTCACCTGTTTTCAAGCTCACCTGGGACATAGCCTGAACTAATCCCTCAGTGCTTGATCCAGCCTCTACATTAGCAAGCACAATAATTTCCATATCTGATGCCGTTGACTGCATTTGTGACAAATTTTCTTTCTCTTTCTCCAATTGCAGTACTTTAGCCTTGTAGTCTAGTGCCTCTTGTCTGAAGGTTTCCTTTTCCTACTCTAAAGCAGTTAATTATGTTGTCTGTGGATGGTCTATAGGTGACATCTTCAACCTTTTCTTCAATATTTGGATCATTTTTTCCTTTTTGTATAGAGAAGCTTTCAACCCCTGTGGACCTTTAGACTCTAACATTTTTACCTGTGTCATCCAAGCTTTGTTGGACACCTTTTCTTGTTTCAGTTGCCCATCTAACTTCAATGCATGTGTTGTCAATATTGCAAACTTCAGAGCTAATCTTAGGTAATCATCGTACTGCATATCACTGACATTTCTATGGATTTTTACTTTATTAGGGGTGCCAATGTTTTCATAGTGTACCTTGAACTCAGATACCTTATCATTATCAACCACTGCAATGTTGAATGTCTTTTTCTCGACATCTCTGACTGAGAGTAGGTGAGATTTACACTGGGATGTCCCTTCTACTTCGGGAAAAAGGTCCCTTATTTCACTATTAGCCATACTCCCTTTCACAGCATACTGATTTATCAAATCCTCCTTAGACTAATAAACTATCCCAGGAGTCTGGCCGAATATGTGTTTCCTGCTGCTGAAAACCTTCATGTTGCCTTCGTTCTATGGCTTGTTTTCTGGATTGATTTCTTCATGCTGGGATGTAGTCTCTACCATATCCATGCATGTATTTCCTTTCTGTTCTTCCTCTTCCAAGTCAATAACTAGAGAGGGTGATGTGGCTCTCATTTTCTTGAGGGTGTCTTGCTGGCTACTAACCCCTAGGACTTCTGAACTGCTTCTCTTATTATATACGCTTACCTTAGGAGCTTTGATAATTAACCTGGGAGAAGGTTTCTCTCCTGGGATCTACTGGGACATAGACTCTGTTGATTTTGTTTGGTCATACTACATGGTGACCTCCATCTCTACACAAGTTTCTAGATTGGCCAATTTATCGAATCCTTCATCTGGCTCGTGTTCATAGGGACCTTGTTTACTCGCCAATCTCCTCTTCGATATGATATGATGTGGATCATATCTTCTCTGTTGCAATTGTTTGAAACCAAATTCACTGAGATTGGATTGAATATGGGGTAAACAGGATTTATTCTTCACCACAAAGGGGCCCACTGCGAATGGAAATTTTAGATTAGAAGCCTTGTGTGCTTTCAGAAAATGGTCAGTCTCTGATATAATCCTTTGTCTTATAAATTCCAAAGAAAATACCCTAGGAGTCAGAAAAAATGGAAATAGGTGAGGTCCTTCATGGTATCCATATACCCAAATCACGGTGGATTATGTGAATAGCACCCAGTCTCCTACCATGTTCTCTAGATTTGGCTGCAACGAGTTCTTCATTTCTTCTAGAACTCTTGGCAGATCTGTACCAAAAATGAGACCGTAAATCCTGGACATGATCTTGTTGATGAAGATGAGCATGGTGATATTCTTACACTTGGTCGAAATAAATGCAACCTCAAGAAGCTCGGTGTTGTTAGATCCCAGAAACATTCTCAACAGGTGAGAGTAATATCTGAAATGTCTTAACGAGATGAAATTAACCAGTTGTTGATGTATATTTTCTGCAATAAATTCATCAAAACTGACACGGACTGACTTCCCAGACAGGAAGAAAATCAACAGGAACCCTAACATAACCTCTACCACAAACTTGTCATTGTCTAGACCTAGAATTTGACTCAGCAAAGAACAAGCCCACTGGACTTCAACGATCATGACGCTTATACTGATAGGAAAGGATAGACTCTCTGAATGATGTTCAGGCTTAACTATGGTTTGCAGAAACAGGGTTTTTATCTCGGGCAAGCATTCTCTATAAATCATAATCATTCTTTGTTCCTCAAAGGGTTCTAACACTGTGGGGGAGGAGTTCGGTATATTGAGAGCATGTTAGAGCGATGGACCATCTACTTTACATAGAACTTCTGACCCTAATTTGTTTAAAATGACTATTTCTCCCTGGCAATATCGCTCTGCGCACCAGCTTACAAATTCAAGGAATGGGAAGACTGTTTCTATGACATAAGGGGTGAAGGAGGCTTGGGCCACTTCAAGAAAGGGTATGCAGGATCTAGCATTGTTCAACAAATTCGATTTAGACATAGAAACGAGTGAGACCGTTGTCTCTGTGTCGAAAATGTCAAAATCTTTGTCAATTAGGACTTCCTCCCTGGAGGAAATATCTGGTTCACTCACGGATAAAAAAACAGGATTGGTAGCCATTGTGAAGAATACCTTATAAGCGGTGAGAAAACTGGTCTAGTTCGGTTCTGAACTTTGAAATTTGAATGGAATCTTTGCGCCAAAATTCTGAACGTTTGAATGCTTCAAATTGTCATAGAATAATGCCCGAGGTTCCTCCTTTTATAGACATCTATTTCCATCAGGGTTTAGATAAAAACGGTTTTGGATGAATCTCCCTTTGCCCCGATGTACCTCTGACGACACCACATGTCCACGATTTAAACCAGGGCAGTTTTCCCCAGTCCATCCTCTGTCAGGGAATTCTCGTGCTACTTCAATCGTCGAAATGCGCCTCGGTCGTTGATCCTGGTCGTTTCAAGATCTACAGTCCACGTCTTGCCTGGAAACTCTGTCATCAAAGGTTGAAAAAAGTGGTTTTGGTCAAACATCCCTCTTCTTCGATGTACTTCTAAGGGCGTCGTGCGTCCACAAAAAATTGCGATAGTTTTCCCAGGCCCGCCCTCGACCGCTTAATCTTTGCGCTAGTTACATCCCTGATACGCATCTCAGTCGTTGATATGGGACGCTTTCGGGATCAACGGTTGGCTGAGTCTTAGTCTCCATATCTCTACTACTTTGTCCATACGCTGCTAGGTACAGTCGGGTCTTCCAAATTTATCACAACTCTGTGACGATTTAATCCTTCATTATAATTTTGAAATTCGGACACCATCTGGAAATTATATGGTGATAACATCGTCAATAATATATCACTAATTACACCATAAACCTCCATTATCTCTCATTATTCATCCTATGTGGTTAATACATAATTTTTCATACTTCAAATGTTGTAGGTTCTTCATCTAGAAGCTTCGTCATGTATGTTGCATAACTAGAGAATGTTTTAGGTCTTTTACTCTTTCTGAATGTTCCTTCTGGAACCTTGAGTCTTTATGCGTCTTGTAAGGTAGCTTCAATCCAAGCTGGTATTTTCTTGGTCTAAGGTACGATATCTGAATCAATGTTTTCACATGGCTCCATAGGATGATCAGGTAGTTCCTTTTCATCATTTACGTTTTCTGTGCTTTCTTCGTTAATTTCTTCAATCTCTTCTTCTTCTATATTTTCTTCTATGGATTTCTTGAAGGCCATCTTCTCATTGAATTTTATGTCTCTGCTGACTTCGATCTTGTGTTGTTATGGAATATATATTCTATAAGCTTTGTATGAATCACTGTATCCCATGAATATCCCATTCTTTCCTGAAGGTTCTAGTTTATTCCTCTTGTCCTTGGGAATGTGAGAGTAAACAGGACATCCAAATATTCTTAGATTTTCCACATTAGGTTTCTTACCTAAGAAATCTTCTTCTAGTGTCATTTCTTTCAATATACGATGAGGACTTCTATTCTTCACATATATTGTTTTCATTGTTGCTTCTCCCCATAAGAACATGGATAGACCTTGATCATTTAGTAAGGATTTTACGGTTTCTTCAATGGATCTGATCTTTCTTTCTACTACACCATTTTTTTGAGGATTATGAGGAACAGTCATCTCCCTCCTAATCCCTGTCGATTTGCATAATGCAACGAATTCCTTTGACGTGTATTCTCCACCATTATTGGTTCTTAGCGTCTTGATCTTCTTATTTGTGAGATTTTCTATTTCTTCTTTGAACTCTTGAAACTTGTTGAATACTTCATCTTTTGTCTTGAGTAGATATAACCAAGTCTTTCTTGAATAGTCATCTATGAAGATTACGTAGTAAGAAGATCCTCCTAGAGATTTTACTGGCATCGAACCGCAAACATCTGAGTGTATCAGATCTAGAATCTTCTTAGATCTGTTGTTGTTGCTTGGGAATTGTTTCTTAATATTCTTCCCAAGAGAACATCCTTTGCATATTCTTTCATGTGTAGACTGCAACTCTTGTATTCCTTCAACCAACCTTTTAAGAAAGGGTAATGCTTGATAGTTAATGTGAGCGTACCTTATGTGCCAAAGCTCATTGGGGTTGACTTCGTTATGTACAAGAGCTTCTTAATTTTGTTCTAGTAGTCTAGACAGATTTCCTTCATGACTTCCAATAACCCTAGCATCCTCTATGTTGGATTCTTTATGCCATGATAACACCTTTCCATCCACGAAAGCTATTATGTTTCCCTTGTCTTCTAGGCAAGATATTGATACAAGATTCTTTTCTAAACCAGGTACATATAAAACATTGCTTAAGTGAACATAGTTACCTGTTTTCATTTTGATGGAGGCTTGTCCAAATCCTTCTATGGGGTAAGTGGTTTTGTCTCCAAGCTCTACCTTGTACAAGGTCTTCTTCTCATTTAGATTTGAGAGCCTGGCTTGATATCCGGTCATGTGACTAGAAGCTCCACTATCGATTATCCACATGTCATCTTCAATCATTCTAGTAAGTGTTGAGTAGTGTAAAAGACTAATCATTTCACTCATGTCTTTGGTTGACTGGTAACTGGTCATGCCTTGATCCAAAACTTCAACTTCGTCATTTCTATCTTCTAAGAGAGACAAAAGGTGCGATGAGTTAGGGTGCATCTAAATATCTTCTTTTTGAGTGATATGCTCCATCACAAGGTGTCGGATCTAATATTAGGGTTTCTACAACTGCTTCTGCAAGTAACCCTAGCGACAGTGTCTTTGGAAGCTACTCCTGTTAGTAACCCTAGCAGCAGTTCCTCAGCGAGCTCAATATCCTAGCGGCTATGCTTCCTTCCAGTGTTTAGACTGAATGAAGGAGGCGTGAGCCCATAACCTGTTAGAATATGAAGGATTGTGCTCGTTTTACCATTGACAATACCCTTGTCACCCAACCATAGGCCAAAGCCACCCTCCGAGCACCTTGACCTTGACAGAGAAGAGAATCCTGGTAGTAATCCAATAGCCAAGAGAGGCTAATGCACCAAGAAAGAAGTAACCAATTGATCATATAGTCCCACCCAAAAGATGGCGCAGTACCTTCCCCAGGATTTTCACACAAGACTGCAACTATTGAGAAGTGTGTCAAATGAGAGACCGACGCCCTTTATTTATAGTGGTTCTGGCAAACTTACTAGGGATGACTTCTCCTTCTAGGTACCAATTAATTCATATTAATTATATTTCTGCAGCCGACATCTCGTCTAGGGTTTCCTTCATTTCTTTGCTTCCTTTTGGAACATTCTAATCTTGTCAAAGGTCACAATAGAGGTTCATACCTCTCGAAGCTACCATAATATCAACAGGCCTAGCCTTTAAGCAAGGCTTAAACCTAAAAGGTAACTAAAGATGATCGGATTCACCTCTGCATTCCCTCTTACTCATATTTTGGACGCATTACGAGTGTATGTGCGCCTGGAGTTTTCGGCAATGTGTTTCCCCTTTATTTTCTTTAAAAACTTAAATGTAGGATGCTAGACAGATTATTGGTATGGTTTTATCGGCCCTTTATTTTTTTTGAAAAGGACAAAGAGTTTATGCTTATCATGCGATTTGGATATGTTCCGACATTCATTTATTTGTTCTCCGTTCTGTTCTTTTCTTTGGTTATTCAGAGATTTTCATCACTAATGATGGGCCCTTTGATTTGCGAGGGTACCCATCAGAGAGATTTGGGCTCCTCCTCCCCTTTCGATTTGGACGGTAAGTAGTTTGTCGCAAAAGGGGAAAGTGTTGAATATTCCTATTTAAGTTAAGAATTACTTTGTCTATACTCATCTATTTTATTAGATTCTTTTTTTCTTTTTCTGTTTGAGCAAGTATGTAATTGTTTTGTTGAAATGTGTGCAGGGGTTTTGAGCCACGAGAATATAAGGAGAACAAGCTCTATCATCTTCTTAAGAGGTATTTGGGTTCCATTCTGCAGAAGCTTAGGCAACTCAGGAATTAAAGGGTTAACTCTCTGTGCTAGAGATTGTTCTCTTTTATTCTTTTATTATTTAATTTCTAGGCCAATACGAGGGTCAACTATAAAACTATAAGATTGGCCGAAAGAGTCAAGTCGGATTTTCTTATACTATGTCTTAACTCAATCATTAATGGAAAGACGATTCGCAACTTCCTCTTGACATTCAGGATTTTTCCTTTAAAGACATCATGAGTAATATGTTACTTGTTCTTTTCATTCCTGTAGCTTTACCTTAAGTCTTTATCAACGCAGGTTCTCGGAAAATTAAGAATA
>ML795801.1:156788-174882 GCA_009831015.1 Picea engelmannii
TTCCGAGATAACCTCGAACCACTTTTGATTGGAAAATGCCCCTTCCAACCTGAGAGGGATCTCTCGAAAATATGTCACAATAGGATATTCAATAAGCTTAATAGTGGGAAGATCTGTGGGTAACAAAAAGTTTTGGGTTTTTACGTTTGATCGGTTGGACCAGAAAATAATCCATTGGGCATGGATTCAAATGATCAAGCAAGTAATAAGAGTGTTTCGGCAATGGAAATCCATGGAGTAGAGGCGAGATAGAAGTTGATTACAGGGGGAAGGATTTATAAAAAGTATGGCGGAAGAATAAAGAGAAAACATATCAAAATGCAAGGAGCACTTAGCAATGAGTGAATTCCAAGCATAAATCAGTGGAAAGAGATAGTTGGGACAGAGCATCTAGCAAGGATGAATTATGAACCTTCATATCTCTGCAAGAAACAACCTATAACCTGTCCAGCAACAAAGCATATAACAAACGGATGAATTCCATTACAAACAAGGTTACAAATCGGGAAGCAAATGGAAATAAAACCAAGTGAAATGATATGAAAATGAAGCAATAAGACATTCTCTACAAACAAAATCATAAGAATCTCTGATATAGATCGAAAATACTTTACACTCTTTTATTAAACATGAGAACAAGTGCTACAACCCAGGAGTACTACTCCTCTCCCCCCCCTTTCCTTTTAAAAATATGCCTCATATATGTATTCAGGTCTAAATCCTCTCTAATCTAAAAGATAACAACAGTTACAACCAATTCTTGAAACTTTCTGCCATAGAAAATGGGCCAAACTGTCGAAAACTAGGGTTGTTGTTATGGATCTGTATCTCTCGAATAGCGATAGTTGTGTATAAAATGAAAGAGGATTTTGTGCATCTGTTTATTCTGAGAAAATACCTCTCTCAGTTCCCTGAGACCCCTTTTCATTTTTCCCAAATCTTCATTTAACAAACATGTGTCAAAACAGGAAAATATGAAATCTGAAAATTAGGGCTCAGAGATGGATTTGATTATCCCAATATATGACACCTGTAGGAAAACTGAAAGAGGCTAATGATCTCTGATGTGTTAAGCACAAAATTATCCAACCGTTTCTCAAAATGATACTCCAATCGCTCAGAATCCTCATTTGAAAATGATGACTCAACATAGTAAAAACGCCATATTTATGAAAACGAACCTCATCTTGCCGGGGACTTTTGGCTGCCTTACCAAGCTCAAAATGAAATTCTGAAGAGACCACTGGACAAATTAGGATTTTTAGATGTCAATCAACTATTCGAACATGAAAAACATCCTCTACACGGCTGAGAAAATTGTGTTTTTCTAAAGTCGTTTTGCATATGACTGGAGTCTTGATTTTGGGTTTTCGGGATTCAAGGAAACGAAGCAATGGTTATTAAAATATTCATGTTGGCCAAATCCCCGATGGACAAATCCCCAAAACAGATTTTGGATTTTACATTGCACTATTTCAGGCCTTCGGGTTTTGGGTATCATGTCCTCAAGAGTTATGACATGCAAGGAATCCCGAATCGCAAAATCACGATGGGATTAATTAGACGATAATCATTTGTTTTAATCTCTTAATTAATCATAGTTAGAAATTAATATTTAACCTTTCATGGATTTAAGTGTCGAGACTTCGATAATACTTGACGCGAGAAATCCCAAATCACGAAATTGCGATGAGATTTATTAACGTTAATCTTTCTTAATCTTTATTTGACCCGGCTTATCCTTTAATACTTTAGTGAATTCGGGGATCGGGGTTGTAGTTGTTAAGATATCTACGTCAGCCAAATCTCCGATGACAAAAAACCCAGACTCATGAGATTTTTCTCCATGTGGCTTAATGCTCGGTGTATGTGGTTGTTCCACTGCCAATGCTTCCATTCATTCTCCTAAGTGACCGAAAGCCAAAATTTCAATATTTGTTACAACACAAAGGAAGGGGGTGAAGTTTCAATGGACAACAGAATGTGAATAGAGCTTCCACCAATTGAAGCAGTTGTCAACCAGTGCTCAAATTATGAGGATTGTTGATCTGAATGAATATTTCATGTTTTTCACAGATGCCGGCAAAGAAGGACTTGGTGGAGTCCTCGGTCAGAATGGGTTTGTGATATATTTTGAATCCAAAAAATTGAAAGAGCATGAAAGTCTCTATTCCACTCATAATTTGGAGTTGGAAGACATAGTGCACACCTTGAATAAGTGGAGGCACTGCCTCATGGGAAAGATATTTGAGTTGAGGACATACCATAATGATCTGAAATACTTGTTTGATCATCCAACTTTAAATGCCAGGTATAGCAGATGGTTGGAATTCCTCTGTGAGTATGAATTTGATACTAAGTACATCAAAGGAAAATAGAACAAAATGGTTGATGCAATCAGCAGGAGAGTGCATGAACTTCATGCTACATCCATTAGCATGTGCCAAACAGATCTTAAAAGCATAATTTCTAAGGCTGCAAAAGTAGATTTCCAATACATAGTGTTGGTAATAAAATTACAGCAAGGTAAAATGCAACAGAAAGTTGAAGATTATGAATTGGGAAATGATGGGATTCTCTTATACAGAAACATAATATATGTACCCAATTCTCATGAATTGAGGAGTACAGTTTTAAAAGAGATGCATAATGTATCTTATGTTGGACACCCAAGATATCAGAAAATAGTTGCAGCAGTCAAGAGTCAATATTATTGGCCAGGCATGAAGAAGGATATTGTTTAATACATCGATAAATGCTTGGTGTGTCAAAAGGTCAAGGATGAGCATAGACACCCGGCTGGGTTGTTGCAGCCATTTCCCATTCCTGAGTGGAAGTGGGAAGTGGTGACAATGGATTTCATCACCAAATTTCCCAGAACAAGCAAGCAGCATGATGCAATCATGGTGGTGGTGGAAAAGATTACTAAAGCTTCCAATTTCATTCCTATGAAGGTTACTCACAAGGCAATAAATGTTCTTGGTATTTATATGAGGGAAGTAGCATTCTTGCATGGAATACCCAAGACAATTTTGTCTGACAGAGACCCAAAGTTTACCTCAAAGTTCTGGAGGGGATTATTCAAAGGGTTCAAAACAAATCTGAACTTCAACACAGCTTATCATCTCAAGTCTGATGGGTAAACAAAAAGGGTGAACCAAGTGATAGAGTATATGTTAAGAATGTATGTGATGGGCAAACCGTCTAAATGGGGCGATTATCTACACTTGGTAGAATTTTCCTACAACAATGGGTACCAAGCATCACTGAAGATGAGCCCATTTGAGGCACTTTATGGCAGAAAGTGAAACACGCTAGTAAGTTGGGACAACCCAACAGATAGAGCAGTAGTTGGACAAGAGTTGCTCAAGGAAATGGAAGAGAAAATGTTGAAGATAAAACAGATTTTAAATGTTTCCCAAGACAAAAATAAATGTTATGCTAACAAGGGCAGAACTCGCATGGAATTTAAAGTGGGTGATCATGTTTTCTTGAAGGTGAAGGCCAACATAAGTTCCCTGAAGTTGGGAAATTGTTCCAAGTTGGCAGCCATATATTGTGGGTCTCTTGAAATCCTAGAGAGGATTGGACTAGTATCTTACATGTTTGAATTAAATGCATCTATGATTATTCATAATGTATTCCATGTATCATTGCTCAAGAAATATATACATGATGCTAATCATGTTATTGATTTGAATGTGATTCAGGTGGGGAAAGGAAGCATTTTTCAAGTGCATCTGGTACGCATTCGGGACCGGAAAATCAAACAGCTCTAAAATCGAGCCATAGGGCTTGTAAAGGTCCAATGGATCTGGTACGGTCCTGAGGATGCAACTTGGGAGCATGAAAATGCTATGTGGCAAGAATACCCGCATCTTTTTGAAGATTTTGGAAATCTTGTTGATATTATATAAGTAAGATGCACTAAGGACAATGCATAAATAAGGGGAGGGGATTGTAATACCCCAAGGTCGAGCCCCTGCCGAATTGTAATGATTTTTATAGGCTGGTGAGCCAAGTGTTTATAAGTTGGGAGGCTTATGTGTTATTAGGTTGGAGACCCTACATGTTGAAGGCTAGGGAGCCTGATTTTTTTATATGTAAATACTCACATCATTAATATAATTACATCGTTGCATGTAGACCGACCACGAAGAAATATTTATGGGGGACTAAGCTCCACTAGGTAGGGAAAGGGCTGGGGATGAGAGGCTGTGAAAAAGGGCTAAGTTAGAAAGATTATTGTCAAGGGAATATTATAATATATATTTTCCTAAAAGATTAAGATTTGGGGAGATAAAACCTATTATCCTAAGTTCCTTTGGGGAAAGGAACGAACTCCAAGTGGAGAGGGATGAGCTCCCAAGAGAGCCATGTGTCAACCTGGGTGCATGCATTTTTATGGGGGGGGATATTTCATTGTGGGGGTTCACTGACCATTCTTTCCATACTCCCCACTCACGCATGCACTGAGAATGAACATTCACGCAGCCATTTTCTCCATCGTTGACCTCTACAACCTCTGAAACCTACAAACCTGTGATGCTAACCCATTTTTCCTGATCCATATCACACCCTAGCCATTTTGTTGTTGCTACCCATGTTTTTCTATGGACTGGTGTCGCTTTCTGTCATTACCAGAGCCCATACCTAATTTTGCTACTTTGGTTACCTGTCTGATTTGGGAGTTGGACAAAAGAAGAAGGTTGGCAGGCCTGTGGTTGAAGAGGCAGGTTTTCATGCCCATGGATTGAATAAGAAGGTTGTCAGTCCTGTGAGAAACTCTCTCCAGGTGAGAGAGATTGTTGGGGAAGTGATTTCTCCTAGAGGGAGTCCAGCAACAATTATAGAGCTCTGAGAATTCCTGATCCAACCTGTTGTTGAATCTCTGAAGGGAAGTGGAGCAACTAATGGACTGTGGAACAGTGAAGGTGTATATTCCTGGGGTGGGACAGGCATGTGGGGAATGAGAGTCTATGAGTGGTGGGAATAAGTAGGCTCCTTGGAGGGAATAATTCATGTTGCATTGTGCAGCTTTCCGTAGTCTCACCCTAGCCTAGGATTCCCTTTACCCTGGGTGGAGTTTAGTCCCAGCTCGGGGGTGAACCTCTGTTGAGAGTGATGAGCAGCGTGGTCTAAGGTTGGGAGGTTCGTGGAAGGTCTGCACACAGATGGTGTCTTTTATAAAAATATAAGTATCATTTACATGTTCATTGCATGTTGTGTATTTGTACATGTTTTATATTTATGAGTTTTGCTTGTATATGTTGCATGAATAGGCTTACTGTTATTTCTACATTTATATATGTATTAGCATAATGTAATTGTCTGTTAATTTTTATTTGTATGTTGTTTCGTAAAGAGCTATGTCTTTCATACCCCAGTAGGTCTATGCCTGGGTATGGACAGTGTGATTATCATAATAGAGCATGAAATTTTTGTAGTGGTGCTTCCCGGCCTGGGTGACCAAGGACGTTACACCTGGTCTATGTATCAGTTCCCCGGGATCCCTTCCAATGTATGGATAAAGTGGTGAGGCCATTCCTCTGGTGGTGTCATCCTCCATTGTGTCCTGCACTTATCCAAGTTTTCCACTAGTGTTCCTTTCCCATCATACTTCTGCATTGTATTACTCCCTAGCTCTGTGTCAAATCTAATGCGAGGTAGTCGTTTACACTGATACTAGTCATGAATTGTTTCTTTGTGTGCACCCCACCATCTTGCAGGTATTGCCTTGAGTGAAATATATAGGGACAAGAGCCTCTGATTTTCTAACACTTCATCTTCATATTTTGTCAAGAATTCCTCTAAGTCGTTTAGCCCATGAAAACTGGGAGGTTCTCTTATCTTTGTACCAACCCATCTTATTGCACAGTCAATTATTTCACACCTCCTTGTGCAAAGTTCATGTAATCGTCATTGCCAATTCTCCAAACCTATGTCTGAGTCGGAAACACATGATGTAATTCTTCTCCAAGTGACTACCCCATCTGCAGTTGGGTTCATATAATCCTCTTCTCATGCAGTGGTTCTATACAACTGGTTTATTTCTTCCAGATCTAAATAGGAGGTCTCTACAAACCTTTCTCCTTCTGAAGGATCAAATGGTGCAATGACTCTATATTCACCTGATTAAAAATTATTTTTTCTTGTCTTCAGGTTGATTATAGTCTGTTTATCAAATTCCCAATACAATCCAAGTAATGTTGGGTAAGGTGTTGTGCCATCTACTATCTCTATCACTTCAAAATCTCCCATAGTGCGCACTCCATCCAAATCTAATGTCACACCTTTAAGCCTTCCAATTGGTAACACTATGTGTTGATTTTCTAGTTTCAAATGGACAGGTGAATAGCCTAATGTAGGTTCTCCCATACCCTACCATGTGTTCTTAGGTAAGACATTTACTTCATAGCCTAAATCCAGTATAATATCTCCCATGTTCAAATCCCCAATGTTCACATTTAGTCTAAATTGTGTGCTTGTCCTTCTTCTTGTATGGAGATGATTGATTTTTTCTTCTCTAACTTCCCTTCTACCTCTGTGTTTCATCTTTCTAGAAGATTTTGTAAGACCTTAACAGATGATGGATCATTCAATAACTTAACACAGGATTGCAGAAAAGTCTTTATGGTACTTACTTGCTCTAAAGGTTCTCCTTTACTAGTATGGTCCATTCATTATGGAATATCATACATTGGTGGGTTCTGATTTTGCTGCACGACTGATGTAGACACAACATTCTACTTGATAAACTCTTGTCTGGCCTCCTTAAATGTTTCCTTTTCTTTCAGCACATCAAACTACTTATGTGGCTTAGTATTCTTATTAACCCATTGGTGTTGAGCTAGATCATGTTTTTCTACATCTGCTCCTGTCTTGACTCCTCCTCAAGTGACTATATTGATTTTTCTCCCATCGTACTTGGATTCTAAAGAAATCCATTGGACATTCTGGTTGTTCTGGTTCCTTTTTTTCTAGATCTTTCCCAAGAGTGTTCGGCAGAATTCTATGCCATGGTCTTTTGCGCGAAAGTACACACATGTCACTGGTGGAAGTGGACAATCCCTTGCATAATGTCCTGTTTTTTGGAAGTTATGACACACTAATGGTCCTATTCCTCATCCTCCACCTCTATATCCACCTCTATCTCATCGCAGTGTGTTGTGTTGGGGTACCTAGTTATACTACGCAGGGTTATATTATACTACAGTTGCGCATTGTTGTACTGCTACTACACATTGTTATATGGTGGTGGTACCTGGTTGAGTTGAGGTGAAGCTTGTCCTGACACCATTTCTTATTGAACCCTATAAGTTTCTAAAGTTCTTTCTCTCATCAGCTCCATCGTTCTACAATCTTTATCATCATGACCCACTGATTTGCAAAAATTGCAATATGAAATTTTTGGTATTGTCTTATACTTCTACATCGTTGCACAATGATATGGATCATTCCCATGCATCTTACAAATATCACACCATGGTCCTCCTCTTGGCAAGGGGTTTGGCACCCATGTTTCCATGCACTGCACAAAAGTTGGACATTTGTTCTTATGGTGTCCTTATGTCCTGCATAACATACACCAAACAACTTCTCTTTTCTCTTTGCCCTTATTTTGGTTAAGTTGAAATGTCAGATTCTTGAAATACTACTTCATCTCCTCTATTGTTGGATATGTCTATTGATACTAGTTCTCTTCTGGTTGTAATGTTGTCTGCAAATCCTCTGCCTGAGTTTGGAACTTCTATTATATTAACGAATACTTCAAGTGTGGTAACAGTGAGTTCACAAATAATTGCTTATGTTGCATTTCAGTAATTGCATATTTCAACTTACCTTTCAGATGTTTGAACCTATGATCAAGCTCCCAAATAGATTCACATGGTTTCTTCTTGATTTCAATCATTTCATTCATGTACTGGTCTTCTAATTTGGGCTTCTAACATTTCGTTTACCAGTAGTTTTTTCACGTCTGCAACAGTATTTGGTACTCCCTGTGTATTGTTTACATCCAGGCTCATGTACCAATCCAACACGTTGTCTCTTAGTGTGATATCTAATTGCGCAAGATTTGTATCCCCGTATGTGATGTTCTTTTCTTCCCATATCTTCTCATGGATGAATAAGTGCTTTTCAGGGTCCTCTAATGCCTCTTCCCGAAATTCTGGTAATCTGATCATGGGATCATGTCCTGTCATTTTGAACTGTGTTGAACTACTGCCTCAACGCAGTGTAGAAAATTGATTATTACTTCATGAAATTTCTCCCCTAGTTGATTTTCCTTGATTGGATCCCTGTCCTATTGTTCTTCTTCCACTAAAATTTGGTTTTCTAAATGCTAGTGTTCTTTCTGGTGTATTAGTCACACATGGGGTTGTAGGTTCCACACCGGCGGTGATCTGGATTGGAGTTCTTCCTTATGTTCTTGACCCTGGACCTATTTTTTTCCTTTCATACGTTGCACATAAGATTTCCTCAATATACTCCACAGCCTAGCTATCCTCTACCTCTTCTTCATCGCTCACCAATCCCTTTATGTCGTCTATGGCTCTCTTCTTGTTATTCATTTTATATTGGTAGGGTATTTCGCTGCGCATATTTCCATATTTTTCCATTAACTTATTTATCTAGTCCTATTCCATCATGATTGGGTCCATGGCCTCCTTCTTCTTTTTCTTATCCAACTCCCTATCCATTTCTCAACCTCCTATCAGTGCTTCCCTCCTTCCCCCATGCACGCAGGGAAATTTAGTTGTATGATTCCATGGTGATAACACCGTTGTCATACAATAAAATCTTGATTGAAGTATACAACGATATGATGTAGCTTCCTCTAAGTCCTTTTAGAAAATCCTACTCTGTTGTCATGTAGGACTTTGCGGTATCTACTATAAATTCAATGATAAACCCCGCAACAATATTGTCTAACCAGAAATCTACTGCGCACGTGAATTTATTATTAACTTATTGTAACTACGCGATCTCCATAAGATTCCACTCATGTTTTATGATTCTATTTTTACAGTGGTTTTCCTTTAACCTCAATAACCACTCCTACAAAAAATGCGGGAAATCACAGAAAAATACCTCATGCAAGTCGCTAAACATGTATTTGTCGAGATATTTGCGTGGTGTTAACTTAGGGTTTACGTTGTCCTTCTGCGCAAACTCAAGTTCCTTTGTTTTCAAACATCTTTCAATATTCGGCTTTGTTGGATTCCATGGCCTGAAAAATTCTCGTCTATACTTTCATCCTCTGTGCATTTCTTTCACGGATATCGTCCACTCAATCCTGTACAGTTTCAGCTGGCAACAAAACCATTTTTTGGGTTTGATATTCTTCTTCTTGGGCTGACCCGGGTTCCAATCTCAAACAAGATTCCAACAAAACCCTCAAAACTATCGACCCTCCTGGTAAACCAAAAGATGAGGCCACGCACAACGTGCACAATGCATTCTCACCCAAGATAGATTTTATGGGGGACTACAATACTCAGGTATTTGCAGTCTAGGAATGAGTGGGGATTGTGGTTGGGTTCTTTCTTCCTTATTCATTATCCTTGTTAATCATTCATTTACTTCTATGATTTATTCATCTTTAAATCTATGCATGCATGATGATATAGCTACTTTAATCATTCATTCCTAATCTAATGATCAACAGAAAGTAAATCATTCGTTAACAATCACATAGAACATAGGATTTTACCATGGTTCACCCCCTTCTGGGGCTACATCCACAAAGATCTGGCTTCTATGCTCTTTTATTGATTCTGCTGCAAAATCGTGCGTTGCATGCATTACATCTTAAGTAATACAATAAAAATGAGGGTAAGAACCCTCTTTGAGGCCAACTAGATCACACCAAGCTCCTCATCCTATGACCTAACCCTCAAAGACTAACTTATCCGACTCTTCTACAAGACTTATTAAAATCAGTAGTTTTCCATACAATTAGCTCTTAATACTTAACTGACATATTTTCCTTAGTACAAGCTCTCTTTTCTTCTTCTCTCTCTCTCTCTCTCTCTCTCTCTCTCTCTCTCTCTCTCTCTCTCTCTCTCTCTCTCTCTCTCTCGACCTAGAACTCATAGGTCCTTATTTATACTACTTTATAGGCTTATAGTCGTTACAATCTTTGTCAAAAAACTTAACCCTATCATGGTTAGGCTTGTCTTCCTGTGTACCACATTTCTTTTCCTCATGCATGCTGCTTTTCCTTCTTTTTATGCATGTTGATTTCTTGCCACCGGTTGCGCATGCTCCAAAATTAGGTCTTTCTTTCCAAAAATAGGTCTTTCCCCAAAACATATATTTCTCCAAAAATTGGCCTACATCCAAAATAGACTTCCTTCTAAAAATAGGTATGTACCCAACAGAGATCAATGGAAGATGGCGGTGAGAGGGGTGGCAGCTTCCTCCAGAGGATAATGCATTAGTTTTCCAATCGATGGTAGTTGCTTCAGTAAAAAATTATGAGCCCCAATCTTCCAAGTTTTAAAAAAAAGTTGGATGAGATGCCAAAAGTTTCACTTTCTCCCTTCTCAGTCAGGAAGAAAGCGATTGCTCTTGTTGATCATGGTCTAATCAATTAGTTCACAGGCATTTGTCCTTCCCCAAAGACGATTGAAATTTGGCTAGAGAAAAACCAGAAGCCTCTCATTTGAGGTTCCTTGAATCATTTCTTCTATGGAAGGGGGTATTTTTCCTTTCTCTTTGAGTTCAAGGAATACTATGATCTGATTTTCAAAAGTGACCCATATCATTGGATGTGTCCTGTAAATTAAAGTGGTAACGTTTGCTAATGGGTTTAGTGTGTATCTTTGTATCTATGGTGTTATTATATATTTTTCTATGTTTCTTATTGTCCAATTATGTTCCCCATGTAGTATTTTCCCTGTCATTGGTTCTTTTGTTGGTATCCTTCCTTTATATCCCATGGTAAAGATTTCATGTGCATGCTACACGCATATTTCCTGTATGTAATCCATAATGTTGGGTTTACTCTCTGATCTCGGCCTATCTTGTATAAGTATCTATCTGCAATATCAATTCCATCTATTCTAAGTACCCCACATATGTCTAACCAATCTAAGGAGACCCATGTATGTCACATTTTCCTTGGCCTGTGTGATTTGTCCCATCCCGTTCTAGCATATTTGTCTTCTTTGATGGGTGTATGAATACTTCTTAGGATCATCTCCTTTTGGGGACAAGAGGGATGTATCTCTACAAATGAACCCCTTATTCCAGTCTTGAAAATGATGTCCAATTGACTATTCTAGTATGGGTTCAGATTCTACATCTCCCTCTCCATTGTTGGAGTGATAATTCTCTTTGATGTATAGGAAATTCTATTGGAAGGAACATTGATTGGGTTGAGCCAAAGGAAAACATGTTCTCTTTTGCAAGGATCTCTTTTGAAGTAGATCTTGAGAAAGGGATTCCTGAAGCAGTGGTTATTTCTCTGGACAACTAGAAGCATGTGCGATGAATCGATTACGAACAACTTCCATTTAAGTGTAAAATTTATCAGAAATATGGGCATTTTGCCAAAAATTGCAATAAGGTGGATGCATCCTCCCCCCCACGACACAAATAAGGAAGAGTAGTGGAAAGAAGTGCTAATAAATTTTGGTTCTAGAGGTATTATGGTTATTCACCCTTCTATATATTCTACGGGTCCCTGTCATGGTGGATCTCAGTCTTTGATTAAAAACCCCGAAAAACCTTGATTGGTTGTGAACCACTCAACAAAAAATATATTTGAAACTTTATCCAAACTTGTGGATAACAATGAATAAGTCGCCCCAATCATGCTTGGCGATGATCTGCCTATTCATGAGCCTCCTTTAGTCCAAAAAACCCTTTCCCCCCCTCAAATAGAGTTGAAATGCCAACAAACTAGCGTGAGGATAAAAGGGTCCTAATCGTCGATCCAATAAAATAAATTGTGTCTTTATCTAAATCAAGGACGAAAGAATCAAAGATATTCCAAGACATAGAAGTGGCATATTTAGAGGCCAAATACCAATTAGAAAGCGAGATCATTGCAGATGAGGAACATGATGATAAAGCTTTGGAATAAAATATGCCTCGAAGATCTGGGCGAAAGGCAACCCAATGTCACATACCCGACCCCTAAGTACCTTTTTAAGGGATGGGGTATAAATTTTTCTCTTACCTCCGATGAACATGGTATTGAGGAATATTCCCTTTCTCTTGATGGACAGTCTCGATGCATGCTAGACCTCCTGAACTACGGTTAGGATCCATTCGGAACCTAAGGTTCACCAATCCTAATGGACCTCACTCAACTTGTCAACCCATTGAAGATTAACATGTTCCATCACATTGATGTCCTTAGTCAATATCAATTTTCCATGTCACCATAGGGCGCTTAGGCTTGCTCGACTAGAGGATGACATTTGTCCCTCTCCTATAGTCCAATTAAAATACTTAATTAATATTTCATAGAATACATTTATTTGGTAATTAATTACTTAAACCTCGTTAAGGATAATTATTCTCCACAAACTAATTATCCAATAATTAACATTTTCTTAGCCTAATACTCATGGCCCAGTAATTACTGAGGTTTTACTTTCTCTTTCCCCCTTATAAGTAGTTTAGCACTAATTCAATTAATTACTCATATGATAATTGTGAGTAATTATATTATAACCCAATGATGTTAATTTCTCCATAACATATTTAAGTTGATTAACCTTAATTAAGGTATATAATTCAATCCATTTCCGACACGCAACTACATGCCGAATTTTCCATTAATTTAACATATATATAAATATATGCAGATTTATTTATTTAATGGGGAAAGGATTAACCACATTCAATATAATATTTATTATTACCAACTTGTTCTTTTATAAATTATATTATAATATAATTATATTTAATTATATTACAATATGATTAAACATATCAAAGGAGCACTTAGGATTATCAGTATCCATTAATACCTAAGCCTCCAGACTTCGTCGAAGATTCCTCACTAGGATTTTATGAATATACCCAAATATCCCAAACACCAAAATTTTGAAATGGTTCCCACTTAGGTTATATTATGATGCAATATGATATTAATTATATTACATTATGATGTAAATAAATCACATCAAACATTTATTATAATCAATTACATCTATATAACCTCTTTTAATTTAAATGTGTTTAATATTCATGCAAACTTTGGAATGCAGGAAGGTAGGTTCGAGCCTTCGATCCTTTTTTCTTGTTCCTTCTATCATCCCCAAACATCCGGAGTCTCGAAGCCCCGAACTCTCGGAGCTCCCAAGTTCCGAACTCCTAAAGAGTCCACACTTACACATGACTTCGCATTAAATAATAAATTAAAAAGGGAAATAGGGTTGGTACTTTCTCACGTTCCAATATCAAAATAAACTCATTTAATATATATATATATATATATCACCTCTTTGGAAAATTGCGCCCAGGTTTATGAAAATTCCAAATATTGTATTTAATATTTGAATGAGAGAGAGAGTGTTCTCCGAGTCAATCTCCTTCAACTCTCCAACACCTCCTCTATACTCAAATCTCTCAGATCCCTGGAGTCTTAAAACCTCGAAGTGGCCCTACTTATGCACATTTCCACATTATTTAATATTTAAAAAGGGTTGGCTTCATCCACGTGTAACCATTTTAATGAACCTTAAAATAATATAATATATTATTTATATTCCTCGAAAATTACACCCAAGTTTTAAATTATCCAATATTATATTTAATAATTGAAAAGAGAGAGAGTGTGTTCTCTAGGTCAATCTCCTTCGGTTCTTCCACGCAACTCTCCATTCTCAATTAACCCGGAGTTCCGGAGTCTCAAAGGGGACCCACTTATAATTACATTGTGGTTTAAATACAATGAAATAATCTCAATTATAATATAATATATATTGTATTAAAGGTGTATTATATTGAATTATGTTAATTGATCACATTAAATACAATAATTTAATTAATTGTATTTCTTACCTTTACAACCTTGAGCAGGGAAAGAAAGGGTTCGAGCATTCGACTACTTTGGCTCATGGAATCTCATCACCCAAACATCCCGAAGCCCCGGAGCTCCGAACACGAGATGGTTAAAGAATTTGGTCATCGTTTATTCCCTGGTGTGTTTGACATTAAAATAATAATGACTATATTCTCTTTGGTCTCAGGGCTTTTACGCTCCCGGGGCTTTATCCTCCATTTTTAGAATAATAAAATAATAATAATAATCATAATAATCATAATCATAATCATAATCATATGTATATAGACATATATACATATATTTCCATAGTCCTACTCAGTTTTGTTACCTGGAATAGGAAATTATTTTCTCTTACAGAAAAATAAGGAAAGGAAAAATATAGTTTCCCAGACTTTATAAAGAGATTTAATAAAAGTTTATATTCCAAGGAAATTTCTTCATTCTGGAAATTAAAATTACTGTGCTTTACTACTCTTACTAAATTTAAGGAAAATGGTCCTAAGACAAATATTTACCTCCACATTAAATTCAGTGTTTCTACCAAGATTTACTGCCCACCAAAATTTAAGGGGATTCTTCCCAAATTTAGGAGATTTAACACAATTTAAACATATATGTCTATTTGTGCCCCAAATAGAATTTTGAAAACTTTTGTATTTTAATTCATTTAGACCAATTTCATGTTTATGTCCTAATTATTTTTCCTCAATAATATTTATAAGGACTTTTAATTTTTTCCCATATTTGGGATTATTTCCTAAAGTCCACATTGATCTGATACCCTATAACTTTTTTGGCATAGGATTTGAGGACATAATAAAATGGAGCACTATCACGCAGAAAAATCACTCTCTCTTCTTTCAGAGGTGTTATAGAGATTTTTAACTGTTCAACCGTCATTTCCCAAGCATGTATTAAACTTTACATCACAGTCAACCACAACATCCACTCTTAGAAATCTTATTTTAGCACATAGATAGTCAAGAGATAAGAAATTAAACTTGCACATTTCTCTTTATTTTGCTTAAATTTCTCAAGTCACGTTTGTCAAAAATTAAACTTACACATTTCTAAAAAATAGTATAAAGTTTTCTATGATCTAAACACTACAGAGATTTAATCAAATATACTTATCTAAAAACCAGATAGTGATGCAACTGTTGAAAGTTTTGCCCTTTTCCACCCAACTATAGGCACAACAAATTCTGGAAGGATTTAGCACTGACCACCCCCTAGCTAGATCATGATGCTTTGAGAGAGATACTTCCTTCTGTTAAAAAATAGCCAGGGACGGAGGCCACTCTCCTCATCCCACAGGAAGGTAGATCGATTTTCTCTCCACCAAGAAAGGGGGTCTATAATGAGTGCTTCCTCAGTCACTCATCTTCTCTGCAACCCCGTTTATCATCTTGGACTGAAAATGCTTCCCAACAAATTCTTGTACCTAGAACAAATTTGTTTTTCAATTCTATTTAGAACTAGAGGGTTGCACATGCTCTCCCTCCTCAGAAAATGGTCACCATACCGATTCCTCTTGCATCCTCCCCTCTTCCCATGAATTTCCTCTCTTTTCTTTCCTTCCTCGGAAATATTTTGTGGGTCAGGTCAGGAAATTTCCATATGTGTACTTTTCCCATCTCCTCATTGACTCTTGAGGACGACTTCCCAACTACCAACATGATTGGTAATTTACTTATTTGGGTCAGAGGACTGTTTTGGGTCTGAATAATTTAAATCCAGTAGAGTACTAGTCTGGTATGGGTCATCTCAACCATTGTTGTTTCCCCTCACCATCTCTCTCATACATCATGATCTACCTTGGAAAACCCCTTCAGTAGTTATGCAACACTTTCCATTTTATTTAGTAACAGAAATATATACATTACCTTTTCTAACAAAAAGGTTCATCAATTCCAACATCCACACATATTAATTCTTCCCATAGTATTTTAGTAGGTTATAGTTATATTTAAAAGCTGGGGGAAACAGGAGTATTACACCCAAATATTTCTAGAAGAACAAGCCAATAAATATATTTTGTTGGGCTCGCAACAAACAATCCATAAAATGATAGGGGGATACAAGCATCCTAAAATTTATGGGGGATATGCAGCATCCAAAGTGGGTATTCATCCAAACCCTTCTAAATGATGATTATGGTCTCCTAGAATTGCATGGGTTTAGGCAGCCAACCCAAGATCTTTGTAGTCAAAGATCTCATCCGTTTAGAAAGGACTCATTTCCTTATGATCCAAAAGACAAAAATGAATGCAAACGAAGATATCAAGCTAGGGAAAATATTTCGGCACATTAGCGATGTTATTTCCTAAGATTCAGTAGGGGCCTTTGGTGGCCAATGTACCCTTTGGAACAACACTACAATATGTATGAAATTTTCTTTCAAAACTTAGCATTGGATTCTCACCAAGTTCATATCCAAATAAAACAATAATCCTTTTGTGGTTATCAATGTCTATATGCCCATCAATCCAGTAGATAAATCCTCTTGTTCGATATCCATATCCAATTTAAAAGATAGAATTATTTTTGGACTACATTGTGGATGGTGACTTCGATGTCATTAGAAACAGTGGAAAAAAATGAGGGGGGGGATTTTTTCTGATACCCCTTTCGTGAGAAAATGGAAGAACTAATCAAAGACTAGGACATTATTGATGTCATTCCACAGAGAGGGAAGTATACATGGTTTGATATGTGTACTGGTCCAAGCCATATTGCCACTTGCCTTGATCACTTCATTTTTCATAGAAATTTCCTTTTCCAAAACTCTAATCTTAAATACTTTATTCTTTATTCTCTTATTTTTTACCATAAACCAATTTCTCCTCACATCCAAAACCTGAGTAATTATGGTCCTCTTCCCTTTCGTTTCAATCCCTTATGGCATAACTATCAAGAGGTGAATGATTTGGTTGAATCCACCTAGCATCCCAGGATCTTTGGCAAACATGTTTATATTTGGGAGAAAAAACTCATTTTGGTTAAACAAGCACTTAAGCTATGGTCCAAAACTTCCTTCAATTTGTTGGCCAAGGAAAAAACAGAAATCAAATGCAAATTAGAAAACTTTCAAAAAGATCTTGAGAATAGAGAAATCACTCTCCAACTGCGAAAAAGAGAAGTCGAAATACAAACTCAATATCAAAGAGATCTGAGAAATGAGGAAGAGACATAGTGATTAAATTTGTGAAGTATTTGGCTCAAGGTCGGTGACAAGAACACCAAGTTATTTCACAATCAAACTAGGGCCCATAAATCTAGCAACAATGTCACTAGCATCACTCTAGATACAATATAATCCCCAGATTAATTAATTCTTATGTGGATACAATATGTGGCTACAACCAAATGATGTAATATGTGAATTGTATTTCAATGTTTTAATAATAAAAATGTGATGCCAACTACTAAGGGGACATGGAAAAGAGATGGGGGTTGAATTAATCCATAAGAGGGGGAAGTGTCTAGGATAATGGCCAAGAGGGGTCAAATGGGGGAATTACCCATGTATATCAATTTAACCCATTTTCCTAAACTTGTCGATTGTATATGAACCTTCTGATTTTTTATTGAGTGTTCCCAAAGCCAATCATTGAATACATGTAAGAGGGTGGGTGCAAGTGGTCACATCCTTCTGATTGAGTGTTTCCAAAGCCAATCATTATGAATGCATGTAAGAGGATGGGTGTGAGTGGTCACATCCCAGAGTTATTGGGCACATGGGAGTTGAGTACAATCAACTTGTGGAAGAGTGTGAGTCAAGTAAGGAAAATCGACAAAAGAGGAATTGGTATGGGTTGGGAATGTAACACCCTATTTCCCCCAGCTTGTAAAAATAACTGGACTGGCCAAGAACTATGGCAAACTCATAAATATGAATATGTGATGTAAAGGGACCTTTGGGAAAAGGTCAATGAATGTGAATGACATTTTGAATTTATTGCAGGTCTGCTGAGAGGGGATGTGCATAAAAGAGACCACGATGGCGGTGGAAGGCACCTGAAAAGGTGGAGTTAACTTCCACCGAGAATTAATACTTTATTT
>ML795801.1:189429-200254 GCA_009831015.1 Picea engelmannii
ATCATCAATATAATTTATGTTATTTTATATCTTTGAAGACAAAATTATATTACTTCATCACCAAAACTTTGTAAAATTATAATCTTTAATTTATAAAAATTTGTCAATTAGTTAAATTTAACTTTTAAACCTTTTTATTGCTTGGTATTGTAATGTATGCAAAGAAAATTCCATGTAGATAGGAGAGGAAGATAATATCATTTATTTTAAGAAACAAATTATGGAATTAGGAGAAAGAAGTTATATATAGATAGATTTAAAAAGGAAGAGGACAAAGATTAATAAATAGAAAAAGCTTATAAATTTTTAACATTATGATGGTACTTAGAGAGAGATGTGTAATTCTTTCCTTGCTCATGTAGTTGTATTGATAGTTGCTTTCTATTTCTTAGTACACGAGATATGTGTAATTTTTCTAATGTTTAACATGAAGTTGACACATGACATTTAAAAAAATATTAGTAAAAAAAATATTTCAAAGTGGGTCATAAATTAAATATTTCAATATAAGTAAAATATCTCAATATAGACTTTATAAATATATAATGTGATTGAAAGTAAAAAAAAAAAAATCTTATTACCCAAATAGATGCTTTCTAAGAGTATGAGAGAAATGTGTAATTTATAGTTAAAACATTTCATTTATCTATTACATTTTTCCAATAGAAAATTAGCTCAAAATTATATTAAGATATATATTTTTTTACATAATATCATCCATGGCCAAGCCCAGTCTTAACATGACTGATAATAAGCTTTGGTAAAAAGGAAGTAACAGTCATTGTTTCATACAGTCCCTCAAGGAGACATAGTACTCAAAAAGAAAAACCATCAAAGGAACACACACTCAAAATGGTTATGTTCAATCTCAACTAGAAACTAGAACAAAACTATCTTGAAAAATAGGAAAATATATATCAGAACATAGCCAGATGATTCAGTGGTCCTGCTCCTCCAAGTTCCCATAGATAATAATTTATTTTCCCTTCATTCTCAAGAAGAGCGTGTTTAGAAAGTTGGTCTGCCTCTTTGTTGAATTCTCTGTAGATGTGGTGGAAGCTAATGGCCTGAAAGTTTTTTATAAGATCTTTTGTTCTAATCTTCCAACCTTCAATAGCACAAGCCTGTAGTTGTCCTCTATCATTGAGCCAATCTGCAATCACTCTGGAATCACCCATAGCTTGGATTTTTGGGAGAGATAGATGACTAGCTAAAGTAAGAGTGGCCCAAATACCCAAGAGCTCAGCCTTAGTATTTGTGCCTTCACCACCGTTTAGATACCATCTATAAACTAAGGAATCAAAAGTTTTAATAACCCCCCTGCTCCACATACTTTCCTATCACTCTGAGCTGATCCATCAAAAAAGGCGATAGAAAATCCATCTGAATGAGTGACTAGGCATTCTCTTATAGGAACAAAAACTTATGGCAAAGGTTGATGCTTATAGAGTCCCGGGATCTTAATAATCATTGAGTGAAAGGAAGGGGCAGCACTTTCGAATATAGCTCTGTTCCTTTCGATCCAAATAAACTAGCAAATAGTAGTTGCAAGAGTTGGAGAGACAGTTTTATCTTTAATCCATATATTAAAATAGTCTGACAGTGACTTACCTTCCCAATTCCTTTTTAGTTTTTGAGTAGATTTTATTCTTTCCCAAACCTTCTTTGTAAACAAACAATCAATAAAAAGATGATTGATATCCTCTGAATTTCTCTTACATAAGACACACAGGCTTGGGCCTTCCCAACCCTTTCTCTGTAAGATGTCCCAAGTTTAAAAAATTGATCCGTCGGCAACCAGATGAAAAGTTTGATCTTAAGCTATAGATCCCACTTCCATATTTTGTGTCTCCAACTATCTAGAACTGGAAGATTAATAGTAGAAAAAAGAGCCAAATAAGCATTTTTAACAGATAGAGTGCCCAAAGAGTTACCTCATGTCCACAAAAGTTGGTCTGGGGTGTCCCTGATCGTTGTTCCAACTCCTATAAGTGATTTTTGATAAAGATCCCATTCTTCTCCAAGGATACCATTCAATTCCAGGTCTGTGCTCTCGATCCAGTTCCCAATAAAATCAGGAGAATCTTGTTGATCCTTTGCTTGGGCTAGAACCATAATCTTTTTCTTCTAAAGATGTTCAATAAGTTCTAGGGAAAGAAGGGATCTAACACCCAACCCCAAGATATGATCTCTACCTAAAGAGATAAGGTGACCAGATCCCGACAGCCAACTAAGCCAGTGAGTAATGAGATGAACAGAATTTATGAGGCTATTCCAAATCGTGGAGGTAGAGTTTTGTTTGAAGGTGGCAGATCGAAACCAATTGATAATGGTTGTATTATGAAGATATTTATCCTTTATAATTTTGTGCCAAATGTCGTCGCAATTAAGGACACGCCAGAGAGTGTTTGCATTCAGATTTGTATTGAAATGTATTAAGTTACGAAAGCCCCATTCACCACAGGATGTAGGACGAGATAATACATCCCACTTGCAAAGGTGGTAGTGATTGGTTTCATTGTTCCCCTTCCACAGGAAATTGAACATTATTTTACGAATCTGTTTAAGAACTGTGCGCGGGATCAACTCCAAAGACATCCAGTAAATCGGTTGACTATCCAGGACCGATTTGAGAAGGATATATTGACTTCCCAGAGATAACCACTTATTGCACCAAAGGCCAATCTTTTTTTCCATTTTGATTAGTAACCAGTTCCAATCCGTCGCCCGTTGCACACCGGTCTTTAAGTGATATCCCAAATATTTGAAGCATGTGACCAATGCTGAAAAAGTATAAGGTAGGAAGGATCTAAAAGGAGTAAGATCTGACTCCGATAAACCTTCATTATGCAGGGTTTTTTTTTTAACATTAACTTGAAGTCCCAAGGCTTTACATAATAATACAATAAGTTTATCAATTTCCAACCACTCTTGTAAATCAGCCTTCGTCAAGATTAAGACATCGTCCAAAAAGAAAAAATGGAGTATGTTAAACATTCTGGAAACTTTAATACCAGAGAGCTTATTCTCCTCTTTGCTCTTCTTTAATAAGAGATTGATTCCTTCCATTACCATGATGAATATTTACGGGGAAAGTGGACAACCCTGACACAAACCACGACCACTCTGGAAGAATTATGTAGTCTCACCATTGATTAAAACAACATAAGTAGGAGAAGTAACGCAGCTCATAGTCCACTTTGTCGCTTGAATGCCAAAACCCACTTGAATTAAAATCATCCTGAGAAGATCCTAATCTATACAGTCATAAGCTTTGCGCAAATCCAGTTTGAGAACCAGAGATTTTGTTTTCTTTTTTGTTATACTATGTAGGCATTCATGAGTTGTACCAATAAACATCATGTATCCTCCTTCCTTTCAAAAAACCTAATTGTTCCTATGAGAGGTTGCTAGACAGGATAGGCTTGATACGATTGGTGATGACTTTAGAAATCAATTTGTAGCACAAATTGCATAAAGAAATTGGCCTAAAATCCCCGAAGGATGTAGATTTGTTTTCTTTTGGAATAAGGGCGAGGAATGTCGAGTTTAAGATTCATGTTATAGACCCATTTTTCCTTGAATTCTCAATCATCTGAACAAGGTCTTCGCCAACCAAATAAAAAAAAGTTGTAAAGAATTCCATTGTCCAGCCATCATGGCCTGGACTCTTGTCTCTTTTGAACAGTGATAAGACATATTTTATTTCATCTAAAGTAACTGGTTCATAAAGAGTATTTTCCTCCTCATCAAATACCACCCTGGAGAAAAGATTAGTTACTTGTACCTGTTCATTTGTATAGGAAGTAGAGCGGGGTTTGAAATTTTTTTTGAAGTACTGTATAGCCGCATCCTTAATTTTTTTTTGACCTGAGTGAACATTTCCATCTTCATCAGTAATCTCCCAGATATGCTTGTGAATGTGTCTATGGTTTGCAAAATGGTGATTTTTTTTTGTGTTTTGATCACCACTTTTAACCCAGATCTCTTTGCTTCGTTGGTGCCATTTTTCTTCGTTATCTCGAAGAATCTTGTTCCTTTCCATCTCTAAATTGCCAAGAAGAATTTCTTTTTTCGATTGAGAGTAATCATCCACAAAACTCAGAAAAGTATCTCTACTCTGTGACTCTAAAGATTCCATGCGCTGATGTACTTTTCTATCTCTCTGTTTCGCCCAGTCTTTAGTCTTCCTTTTTAGTTCCTTTAGCTTCCAACCCAGTCTACATTGGCTGCCCAATTCTATATTGAATTTAGGGTCCTTCCAGACCTGAAAAACTATCTCTTTATAATCCCCGTCTAGCAGCCATAAGGGATTGATTTTAAAAGGATACGCTCTATACTTCGGCGAAATTTCCAGTTGTAATATTATAGGATCATGATCATAAATGAATGGATACTCCACCCAAGAGTGATAAAGGTTGCTTGCAAATAATAAACCTTCAGAGACTATGCATCTGTCCAATCTCTTTGCAATAGCATGAACTCCTAGACGACCATTGCGCAAGGTAGGAACCACCTTGTCTAGTCATAAGTCCATTAAACTCTTTGATTGAAATAATAACTTGCTTATGAACCAGAATAATTAGATCCTCCCCAAACCTCATTAGACGATAGAGTAATATTAAGATCTCCTGTTATGATCAAATTATCAAGAGATAATAGACCACTATCTGCCACTAGGTCCCAAAAGGCATGTCGATCCAAGCACGACCCATAAACATTAAGAAGTGAAAGTTGTTTCTGGCTAGCAATGACTTTGTCTGTCATCAGAATACCACTGTAGGTGAGAAGTGGTTTTAAATAAAAAAATATTAGCATCCCAAGTGACCATTAATCCACCAGAGGTACCAAGAGAATTAATAGCACAAGATACCCAAGAAGGACATAACGTATTCATAAAATCTCTAGCTTTATGTTCATGAACTAAAGTCTCTTGTAAAAATATAATCTCCAGACAGACACGATCCAAAAGACAATGAAATGAGGCGGCTTTAAGGGTGCCCCCTACCCCTCCGATATTTAAAGAAAGTAGGATCATTATTTTTCCCTTGCTAGGGCCTTCATTTCTCTAAGTTCCCCACAATCTGTGGCAGAAGAATCATTATCAAAAGTATGATTGGTCACACCTGCTAGTTTTTTTCGAGAGCTACGAGTCTTGATAGGAGAGTGTTCGATGCCTAAACGTCTTGACCAATAAAACTCCTTCCCTGTCCCTTCCACTCGAGAGGTAGAAGTACTGGGTTTCCCCCCACCATTGGAATCATCAAAGACAGAATTACCCATGTAGACTGGTAAAGGAACAGTTGACTTATGGTTATGAATGAAAGGAAGAAGAGAATCAAGTACAACAAACAAAGAAGAATCATTTTCCTATGATTCCCTACAACCAGGAATCACAGGATTCACATCCGACAAAGACACTGGCGGGGAGGAGGCGACTTTCAACTGACTTTTCTCTAAATCATTAGGAGAATAAACTGGATGAGGAGCCGAGATAGGGACATGGGTAAATGATCCAGATTTGGATCCAGGAGCTTGATGGGGCTTAGAAAGGCCTAAAAATCAAAGCTCTCATAATGGCTTCAAAACAGACGTATGTGTAGGCCTCATCGATATGAACCCAATGCAACTTGAACGGGCTCAAACGGACGTCGTATTCTCCCGTTATGGCGATCTATTCATTTTTCCAAACAGGAAAAAAAATGGTGACTATACAGTCCGTACAGTGCCACATGGCAGCTGACTGTACAATTCGTACGACCATACAACTGACGTGGCAGGAACAATTGGCAGGTTGACTGGGTGTACAGATGTTGACGTGGTAGGCTGACTGGGCATACAGATGCTAATGTGGACAGGACAGGTGGACCAACCGAGAGGTGACATGTGTCACCACTGCAAGGGTGACACGTGGCACACCTGTACAGCTTACGTGGTAAGTACGACACATGGAAAATACGTTGACAGGGAAGATGATGTGGCATCTTGGAAAATCAATTTTGGACACTTGGCGTCCAGGTGGATGAGTGACATGGTGCCACGTGGCCCAGACATGGGTTGCCACGTGGCACCCATGGATTGGTTCGTGGGTTTGTGTAAAAGTGGTGGATCGCGGGGGATTTGAACCCACGACCTCTCGTATCAGCTAATGCCTTGGGCAGGTCGGGCTAGCCATCCCGCCTCATGGTGGTCCTTGTTATACAAAGGGCACAACTTCTATTTAAAGTTGCATGGTTGGTAAATCTAGACGGAAAAGGGCTGGGGCCTAGCCCCCAGCCCTCGACGCAAATGACCACGCGACCGTTCACCTAACCACTCGACTAAAATTTACTTTGGCGCGTTTTCATTGTAGTTCGCTCTAGAATAGGGTCTGAGTGTCAACACATGACCTTGCCAAATGTCCTGGCTCCATAAGTCGTTGGTGCGGGCAGTGGTTAAGGGATAGTCGTTGGTTGCGAGGATACTCCATACGACCAGCACCGGGGTATAACGGATAGCGCGAGAGCGTAGGAGCTAGCGTTGGTCGGTCGGGCTAGCCCACTGACCCTAGTCCAGTGCTTAAATGTGGGCTAGAATCTTGGGGGGCCTAACAATGCACGCACAGGACTAGACTATGGCCACATGCGCCATCAGCACAGGACCAGGGTCGAGAAGTAAGGGGCCAACGCACTAGGGAATAACGCCTGGCCACATGCAGACACCTGATATGACCAGGGGCCAGATCTCCAGGGGGTTGCGCCCAATATTATTCATATAGTGGGTTTTTAACTTTATTAAAAGATTTTTTAAATGATTTTATAAGCAGTTTTGGAGATTTTTAGCCAATATTGGGGGATATTGGGCCCTTTTTTAGGCCAGATCTTGGGAGGAAGTTGGGAGATGGTTACCAACTTCATATCTATATAAACCAGGCCTTCTTGAGGCCATGGAGGAGGTTTAGAACAAATTTATGCTGCCAAATTGTTGAGCCAAAGCCATTGTCATGCAGGGAAGCTATTAAGGAGCGCACCTTTGCAGGCCATTTTTGGGAGCTCTGGTCATCCGATTTGGGTGTCGTCAGTTTTGATGGGTTCATGAGATTTGGTAGAACACAACCAGCTCATTGTTGTAACCTTTTGGCACTATCATGATGTACTTGTAAATCTTCGAGCATAAATAAGCAAAGCCCACAGAGACAAGGCCCAGAGACGTAGGCGAGATTGTCGAACTCCGTTATCACATTGGTGTTATGGTTTGTTGGTGTTTGTGCTTTAATTCAGATCTACATATGTGTATATGGTTGTTATGATTCTTCTATACTTCTTCTTCTTTCTTTAAGCTTCCTAATTGGTTACTAAACACATGCTTAATAACTCAACCATAGTTGTGTAAAAGATCATTTTGGATCAAGTGGTATCAGAGCTAGTTGATGTTTGGAATTTGAGTTTGCATGTTAACCAAGGAAGAGCTCATCTCAAGGGAGAAAATGGCATCTACAGGAGGACTTTCTCAAGATGAGAAGGAATTCATAAATTCGGTGTTTTCCATGGTCGAGATGGTGAAAGTGTTGTATGAAGACTACCTGGAACGAAAGAGATCGGTTCAAGAGAAATCTTCAAAGAACAACAAAGGAAAAGAAGGATTGAAGAAAGTGCCTTCTACATCTGTTTTAGAAAACATATATGAGGTATGCAGTGAAGGTCATTCATCAAATTCTCTGTATTCCCGTGAAGATGGTTTTGGTGCTTTTGAAAAACATACAAGAGGTATAAGTTTGAAATTGCTAACCAAGATGGGTTATGAAAGAAAGGGCCTTGGAATTCAGGGCCAAGGTATCGTTAATCCTATTGAAGTTGTGGATAGGCCTCGATATTTAGGATTGGGATATGACGAAGTGGAGATTGGAGCATCCTCCAAGATGAGTTCCAAAACTTTGGAAGCAAGTAATGTTTCAAATGGCCAGCCTAAATCATTGCAGGATTGATTCACGAAGGGAAATGGCGTATCATTCCAAGATTTTGATAGTGAATACAAGTCATCTCCAAAACAAGGTGAAGATCAACAAGGAAGGTATAATGGTCATGGTTTTTCTAATTCTCTTTTTTATTATAAAAAGCATAATCATGTAATCCAAAACTTGTGGAATATGTATCCATGTACTTTTTCTCATTCACCCAAGCATTGTATTGCCAAGTGTTGGAAGAGAAAACTTTGTACAGGAAACCTATGTCGACCAGGAGGGAAACACGACATAAATACTCAACTCCACAATGGAAGAAAGAGAAGGGTAAACAGGTCTAGATGCCAAAAACTCAGTGCACCTATTGCAACAGGAGTGGACATCAAAAGACTAATTGTTGGAAGCTTAATCCATAGCTTCATCCAAATAAGGACAAAAGGATTGCACATATACTCATGAAGGAAGAAAGATTACCATCGAAGCAAGAGGAACACCGTGAAGGAAAGAAAACAACCACTTGGTTTTGCCATAAGTGGATGTCACAACTTCATTGTATTTTGCTTCCATTAATGTAATCACACATGTTGAAATGATGACCTGTTATAACATCATTTTTGTACAACATCGTGTTTTTTTTTCGTTCTTATGAGTATGTAATCAGTCAAAGTCCATTTTTGTAACCTTTTGGGGACCAAAAGGTCCTTAGTGGGGAGTTGTGATCCATATTTGGATCCAGGAGCTTGATGGGGTTCATAAAGGCCTTAAAATAAAAGTTCTTGGAATGGCTTCAAAACAGACGTGTGCGTAGGCCTCATCGATACGAACCCAACACAACTTGAATGGGATAATATGGATTTCATATGCTCAAGTTATGGCGATCTGTTCATTTTTCCAAACATGCAAAAAAATGGTGACTGTACACTCCGTACAGTCCCACGTGGCAGCTGATTGTACATGTCGTACGGTCATACAACTGACGTGGCAGGCACAGTTAGTAGGCTGACTGGGCATACGGACACTGACGTGGACAGGACAGGTGGACCAACCGAGAGGTGACACATGTCACCACTGCAAGGGTGACACGTGGCACACCCGTACAACTTATGTGGCAGGTACGACACGTGGTAGACACGCTGACAAGACAGATGATGTCGCAGATTGGAAAATCCATTTTGAACACTTGGCATCCAGGTGGATGAGTGACGTGGTATCACGTGGCCCAGACATGGGCTGCCACATGGCACCCATGGATTGTTCATGGGTTTGTGTAAAAGTGTTGGAGCGCGGTGGATTTGAACTCGTGACCTCTGGTACGGGATAATGCCTTGGGTAGGTCGGGCTAGCCAACCCACCTCGTGTTGGTCCTTGTTATACAAAGGGCACAACTTCTATTTAAAGTTGCATGGTTGGTAAATACAGACGGAAAAGGTTTGGGGCCTAGCCCCCAACCCTCGACGCAAATGACCACACGATCGTTCACCTAGCCACTCGGCTAAAATTTACGTTGGCACATTTTCGTTGTAGTTCACTTCGGAATGAGGTTCGAGTGTGAACACATGACCCTTCCAAATGTCCTGGTTCCATAAGTTGTTGGTGCGGGTAGTGGTTAAGGGATAGCCGTCAGTTGCGGGGATACTCCATACGACCAGAACTGGGGTATAATGGATAGCGTGGGCGCATAGGAGCTAGCATCGATTGGTTGGGATAGCCCTCTGACCAGGGCGCTAGTCCAGGGCTTAACCGTGCGCTGGAATCTCGGGGGGCCTAACAACGGGCACAGAGGACTAGACTATGGCCACATGTGCCATCAACACAAGACCAGGGCCGAGAAGTAAGGGGCCAGTGCACCAGGGAATAACACCTAGCCACATGCAGACACCTAATATGACCAGGGGCTAGATCTCCAGGGGGCTGCACCCAATGTTATTCATATAGTGGGTTTTTAACTTTATTAAAATATTTTTTAAATGATTTTATAAGCAGTTTTGGAGATGTTTAGCCAATATTGGGGGATATTGGGCCCTTTTTTAGGCCAAATCTTGGGAGGAAGTTGGGATATGGTTACCAACTTCAGATCTATATAAACCAGGCCTTCTTGAGGCCATGGAGGAGGTTCAAAACAGGTTTATGCTGTCGGATTGTTGAGTCAAAGCCATTGTCATGCAAGGAAGCTATTGAGGAGCGCACCTTTGCAGGCCATTTCTGGGAGCTCTGGTCATCTGATTTGGGTGTCATCAGTTTTGATGGGTTCATGAGATATGGTAGAACATGACCAGCTCATTGTTGTAATCTTTTGGCACTATCATGATGTACTTGTAAAATTTCAAGTAGAAATAAGCAAATCCCACTGAGACAAGGCTCAGAGACATAGGCAAGATTGTTGAACTATGTTATCACATTGGTGTTATGGTTTGTTGATGTTTATGCTTTAATTCAGATCTGCATATGTGTATATGGCTATTATGATTATTCTATACGTCTTCCTCTTTATTTAAGCTTCCTAATTGGTTAATAAACACATGCTTAATAACTCAACCGTAATCGTGTAAAAGATCATTTCGGATCAGTAATTGGAAAATCTATAGAGGAGGAATAAGTTAAGATGGTCTTTGATTGAGTCAAGATGATCGAATCAAGGCTAACATAATATCTTGTCATCGAGGCTGATAAGGATTTATTAGTCATACTAGGTAAAGGTTCCCTTGAGGTCAAACGCTTAAGCCAACCCGAAGAATCCAATGCCTCACACTCCCAAGAAGTTAAAGAATCATAATGTTAAGGTCCTAACCCGCACATAGGTAGATCAATGTATTCGGATGTAATAAAGGTCAATATTAATAAGACCTTTCAATAAAATAGAATAAGGCGGATGTAAGAAGACCTAAT
>ML795801.1:200697-223548 GCA_009831015.1 Picea engelmannii
TCTGATTCAAAGTGCTATTTCTGTTGCTATTTCGTGAATCATTTCTGTGTATTGTGAAGATTATGCTGGATATTTTACTGTTATTCTGTTATTTCTAGCATTTCGTTTCTGTTCTGCATATTTTATATATTTGGTATCTTGCACATAAAGAGTGGGACAATAGGTTTTTAGCTTACCTAAAAGAGTATCCAATAGCTCAAGTTGGTCGTCCGTTCCGGACAGGTAATGCAGGTCACCTGAACCAAAAATATCCACAGCAGGGGAACAATCCGTCACGTTCCAAATACTTTGAAAATCATCCACATCCTCAGCAATCATCGGCCCCTTACAGTCCCGTCAAAGGTGTCTCATACAACGACATAGACTACATCAGAAAGGTATTCCCATATAGTCTAGTCGCTGAAGTAACCTACCACCACGCCATTCGACCTCAAGAACCTCTGGTAAACCACGATGAATGTCCACCTCCACTAGAATTTTTCCAACCTTTCTTGTTGGGGCTCTTAAAGAATGATAGTCTACCGAAATGAAAGTACCCAAAGCATCGTATATGGCTTTGAGAGCTCCTTCATTCCACAGGTGAACAGGTAAACCAAGCAAGAGTACCCAGAGATGCCTCTGTGGGAAATAATCTATATTAGGATCAAAAGCGACCCTCCACCTCTTTAGCATAATGTTGCTACCTCCAAAAACCCAACGGGATTCCAGTAATAGGATAGTGTCCTCTGGAGTTCGACAAATAAACCCCAACCAACCCTTCACAAGATATAGAACCTCTGGCAAGTAACCTAAGGTAGGAGTCCAAAATTTCTCCATCCACGCCTGAAGAGTTTCCTGTGCTAAGTAATGGTATGAAACATGGTCGACTAAACCGCAGAGCACCATTCGACAGGTTTCTTCCAAACCCACATCTGAACCCAGTAGTAATTTCTTTGTAGCTTTGTTAGCCTTCCAGAGTTTACGCTTAAAGCCCAAGGAGAAGAATGAACTCAGACCTTATGTTGATCTCTCGGTTGAAACTCACCACATTTTGGATTAAAATCAGTTCCAATAAGGGTGGCAGGCTCCACAGAGAACCTATGACTGGTAGGAGCAGGATGAGGAAAATTGGGTATTGTCCGAGAGTCACAGGTTACGTTAACAGGAACATAAGAGAACAAAATATCTGGAGAAGGTGGCGCAACTGAATCAATAAGCCTTCATTTGGATAGCTTAGAGGAGTTAAAACATGTCGCCTGCCAGCGGTCCTCGTCTGAAGAGCCCATAAGTGCACTGACAAGTTAATCAAGGAACTAAAGACGTGCCCACAACAGAAAAAAGACACCTAGGCTCCACTAAGCGGGAAGGCAGTCGGACGAGTTACCAATAATAGAAACATGGAGGAAGTTAAGTGCCAAGGCGGGCCCTGGTACTAAATCATTTAAACCAAAATCAACAAAATTAATGTAATAAATACTACTCCACTGCTAGTAGAAAAGATCACATCCGAGGGAACTCCTAAGAGGGGTAAGGTCATATGTCTCCAAAGAAAACCAGAGACGAAGGGAAAAGTCTCTTCACCATAGTGCCTTAGAAGAAACAACTAAAAATAGTTAAGGATCTTCAATAAACATTCGGGCCAATAAACATACCTAGTCCCAAAGGACCATAACCTCTGGTTCAACTCCCTTCATAAAAATTCCTGCCTATTTTCTTTCAAAAAAAATGTTTTCTTTCAAAAAAAATGGTTCCGTTGTTCAGCTCCTCCCATGAAGATCCCCCCAATCATACTCACCAACTCAAGAAATAAATAAATAATGGAATTTACACTCAATCATTTGTCTATTACTTAATATAAGAAAAATGTATAATTTTTTAGATGTTTGATATAGAATTGACAAGATACATATATAAATAGATAACTAATAGATAACCAACCCCATTTTAACTTAGGATGTATCATAAGTCAAAAAAATTTGATCCAAAGCTAACATAAATCCACACCCAAATAAATAATATTAGAATAAGTTGTACATTACATTATATGTTTAATAAGTTATACAGTTATCCACAAATAATTTTAAAATTCTGTTCTAATAATTTCAAAGTTATATAACACATGGCACCTCTAACAACAATGTGTCTATGACCAACGGGTATATCGCATGGCACTTCTAACAACAATGTGTCTATGACCAACGGGTAGATCGCATATATGTTTGAGGGTTTCATCAAATAGTCTTTATCTCCATCACTTTCAAGTTCACATGTAAAATTTTGGTTTGATTTTGTTTATAATTTTATTTTTATTGTAGAATTTTTCATGGTTTCATTATGTTTTAAAAAGTTTTATTTAATTTTGAATTGATTCAAAATTTCGATAAAATAACGTCCAAATCTCAACCATAAACATTAAATAAAATTGAAAATTTTTATTTTATCTTATTCTAAAAAATAATTTAAATTATTTTTTAAATAATGTTATTATTCAACTAAAAAGTTTGTATAAAACTTATAATTTTTTGTGTTTTAATTAATCTTTAGTTAGTGTTATTATTTAAATAAAAATTTTGTATGTGAATTGAATAATTTTTTGTATTTTAGTTAATTTTTAGTGAATGTTATTAGTGAAATAGTTAGGAACGTGTGTTTTTTCTTAAAAGCTTATAGGGTCAACTCAAGAGAGGTAGAGTATGTACACCTCCAAGGATTGAGGTCCCTTTTCCCACAAACAAGAGGGTTTCCTATACTAATTTGATGTATGGCTAGGTTGTGACTTTAAAATTATATTATTTGTAGTAGTAGTAACTTTGTAGGAGATTCTAATAATTGATGTGAGGGTTGTTGCATTAGTAAAGTTAAGATGTTAAGGTAGTGTTGTTAAATTTCTTTTAAAAAATGTCTATTTTAAGTTTATTGTTTTTTAAACGAATTATTTTATATAATTAATGTAGAAGGTAAATTGTGATTGAATGGAATACAATAGATATTAATTGATAAAACTATTTATCATATTAAGTTAAAAAAATCTGTATGTTAATGGTTATTTGTTGTTCGGTGAAAATGACGTGATGTTAAACTTCCTCACCTCTTCTCATGGTTTTTTAGTCTTACCTAGGACATGTTTGTGTTTGTTTGTTTTTTTAGTAAATTTTTTTTTATTGCCTTAAAAAGTCATCATAACAATACACATGTCAATACATAAGCCAAAACTGACCACCTGTTCTGCCAAACAGATGGAAACCAGAACAGATGGCCAAATGTCTTGATGTTTCTAAAGTTTGGGAATGCAGGAAAACATGAACAAAATGACACTAAATCTTCCACAATAGTCCTGACACAAAAATGCACAGTGACACAAGAAAACAATGAATTTAAACAGTTGGTGAACCTGGATTGCCTTTGTCGCCATGAGGTTGAGGCCAAGTAGGAGTGAAAACGAAAGGTTGGGCGCAAGTCAGGCATCTTCATTTGTTTGACTCGCTTGAAAGGGAATCAAACAACATATCCAAGTGGTTACTAAGGATGGTGTGTTGGTGAAGTTGCTCTGCCATATCCCGTCGCATAGCAAAAATAAAGTCTAAGTATTCCTGAGAGAGGTGACAAGTGTTAGTCCATTATGGCTCTCGAGTTGTGATGAGTGGAGGTTGATTTGTTGGAAGGGCCTCCTCGTTGTGCTTCGCCGAAGGAATTTCTTCTTCAATTATGCAGGTTTCCATTGCCAATGCAAAGTCGATTCCATGCGTAGACTGTCCAGAAGTGTTGGGCTGGACTTGAATGTCGGGGACTGTGTGAAGGAGGGATGCCAGAGGGATTTGTGGCGAGACTGAAGGTAACTCTTCCTCGACACAGGCCATGGGAGGACCTTCGTCTAGCCAATTCTGAGACGAGGAAGGAGAAGGCAATGCATAAGGGTTGATGTGGCGAACCAGGGAAGTGTGGGGCGTGGAAGGAGGTGAGGAGGAACTTAGCCTGCGTTGTCGGGCTACAAAGTTGTAGTAAGCCGGTTCGCGCTTAGGATTTCCTCTTTCCCTGGGCATGACAAAGGGAGTGGCGATAATGGAGACCAGGAGCAGAGTGTGATAACAGGAAAAGAAGTAGTCAGGGTGAACACAGGAGGCCAAATATAGAACCAAAGCCAAATAATTGTTGTCATTCTTTACCTCCCAAATTATAGTCGAGTTGGGAAGGGGAAGTGCCTAAAGGGCCGAGTGGACAGGGCTCATGCGACTCGTACCAGTACATGCATGTTGTCGTGGTTGCATTGAGTGCTCCATTATACCAGCCTCTATATGTAGGCACACCAACGATCCTGTCAATTGAATGTTGCTCATACCACAAGGTCTAAAGGAGGGGGTGGTAGCAGGGGCATTTAACTCCTCACTTTGCAAGAAGTCCAGTTGTCACCCCATCCGAGGACATGTTTGTGTTTGTTGCACACTACTTACAACAACAATTGAAATTAGATGCAAGTCTTGAGTGAATTTGGGAGAATTGATACTTTTATGGTTGTCGGAGGCTTGCTTTCACAAGTCCATCTCAAATCTAGTAATTTAGTTGGTTGATTATTAGATGTCCATGTTGTGTCAATCAAAAAAAGGATAAAGGTCATCAAAGAACTTGCCCATATTGGACGACGCTATGTGACAAATACCAGTGTGGGTGCAACGCAATGCATGGCACCCAAAGTCCATCTCAAATCTAGTAGGGAGAGGAGCATCACCACTTGATTAACTCTAGGGAGATCGAGAAACTTTAGTTACTCAATTGACCATAGGGAGATCAAGGGTCTCTTTTGATTTGCCACAAGCACACTTATTAGATGTCCATGCCATGTCAAGTCAGAAGAGGATTAAGGTCATCAAACAACTTTCCCACCTCAGACAGAGTTGCATGAGGAATATAAGATGGGATACAAAATCGTGGTCAAACAACTAATATGATGCATGTGACGAAAAATGCACATACCAATATATTTACATTTTACACGATGCAATACATCTCCCAACATACATTTTGCATGAAGTTCCCATCAATGAAAGAGGTATCCACCAAGGTAGTAAGGAAACAAACTAATGTTAAGAATAATAAAATGACAACCTCACTATTAGATCTATATCTTTCATTAAAACCCTTTATACTATAAGGTTTTCATCACATACTCAACACAATTTATTTTTGAACTTGTGACCTCTACAAACCTAAATCTCTACGAATAAAAAAATCAATAACTTCATCTTCACCTACACCTATGTACAAACCTAAATCTCTACAAATAAAAAAATCAATAACTTAATATTCACCTATGGATGTGTCCCCTCGCCTTTTCAAGCCTATCCACAATTAAGTGATGATCCTTTCCCCTTTGCTGGGAAGGGTTTTCATTGTAAGGCTCCAATTAAAAAAAAACGTTTCTTGTCGTTCCAACGAACGAAGACTCTAGGGAAACCCTAGGCACCTAACACCATTATCATTACAGCTGTCGGTATCTAAGCCCGGCATTCCAAAAATTTAATCTTATCATTCTCATTACTCCTGTCGAGGTTGACCATCAGGATTCAGACCGGGCTCTTGACAACCGGAAACAATGGGCCGGTTTTCCTGCTCGCTTACTGACAGGTGTCACTTCCAGCTGCCCGACACGAGGGACGGCGGCGCGAGAAACGCTGGGGCCTCCCTGCTCACTCGTGCGTTGTTGGAAGCCCGTGTCCCCGCAGAGTGACCGGTGACAGCCTGATAATAATAATAACTACACTTCGTTCCTCCTTTGGCCATGCGACTTCTTCCCCTGTCGGAGAATCTGCGTCTGACCACTGCATATCAACCGTCATGATAGCTTAACTCTGGTTCGAATTTAACCCTCCGGAGTATCGAGTCTCAGCTTCTTTCTGCTGCTCTAATCATATCACAATGGGTTAAGTCAAACATGGATCCGAAGAGCGTACAGTTCGACATTCCCGGCAGTAGTGGACGTTCAAATGTCGACGAGGCGCTCCTCCAGACTGTATCTTTGCCGTTAAATATTTCATGCAATCAACGCGCTCTCTGACTCAAATGGCAGGGGAGATCATTTATAAATAGAATACTGGAATTAATTGACGGAATATCCCTCGGCTGCCGGCGTTAAGAGGGGAGGAATTTTTGTAACAGAGATCAAATATTAACGTAACGTTACATTTTGACATCCTTGCTGCGCTGTGAGTATTTTTCCACTGCCAAGCCAGCTAGCCAGCCAGCCAGCCAACCGACAATGATGATTCCATTGAAGGAATGATGAGAGTGAGGGAGTCAGAGGGTGGGTCAGTTGATTTCACTAAATGATTAAGGCTTTGCACTTGGCAATGTGTGAAGCAGTCCTTTTTGTCGTGTGTTCAACTATAAATTCACCTTCTGTGTGGGCGGTGGGAATCTGTAAATAGAAGAAGCTGTTTAAATATTTGAATATTTGAATTTTTTTATCGGAATTTGGCTAAACTAGAAGATAGCCAAGCCAACATTAAATTGATCAAATTCGAGTAAAAGATCTTCCTAAAGAGGTATATATATTCTACCCACGTCTCTATTTGAACTTGTGATTTTTTTAGAAGGAAACACATGTTCTTAACCATTAGGTCCATTCAAACTGTATAATTGTATGTGAAATGTTGATATTTTGTAAGATTTCTAATAAAAAAATTGTTAAATCATAAATAATATTAAACTTTTTCATAATTATATTGTAAATAAAGAAATTTTCAATCAAACTTAAATGAATGAATGACGTTAAACTTTTTTAAGTGGAATTAAAAAATCTCTATTATTAATAGAAAAAATTAAAATCAAATTTCCTAGCTTATGCATAAATATAATACAAAAATATAATAGAGATTTAACTTTGAACAATTTGTTTGGTTTTAAATGATTAATTATAGGCTTTGCTCATTAATGGTGATGAGATTTATTTTAAATGATTAATTATAGGCTTTGCACATTAATGGTGATGAGATTTAAAGATAGTCATTTTTTTACGATGAATATTTTTTTTTTCTTTAATTGAATCATGCTTATATAGATTTTATTGGTGTGTGGCTTTTTTTTTTTTGTATTAGTTATAGGAATTTGTTTAGGTTAGTCTTCATTTTTTATTAGGGGTTTTTATGAGTGGTAATTAGTGGAGGGGGGACAATTTTATAAATATGATTAAAATCATATTCAGATTGAGGGTCATGGAAAATTTGAGGGGTTAAATTTCATTCATGAGTTAATTTTCCATATTTTTTTTCTACAAAAAGGATTTACCAATTTCCTATTCTTCATAAAATTATTTGCCCAAATTCTTTGACATAATCACCATAATTTTCTAGAAACTATATAATATCCTTAGAAATTTGAATATTATTACAAAAATATTGCCAAGCATTTTATGGTTGGGATTTTATGAATTAATAAGATTTGCCAAGGTTTGGATTTTTTTAAATTTCAACATGTTTTAAATGAAAAACTTAGTTATTAATTCTTTAAACACAAATAAATCCAAAAACATATACAATATGTCCAACAATAAAAGCATTTAATGTAATACAAAGACTACTTTGCTAAAATTCTAGGATTTGAATTTCATGCATTTATTTTTTGGAGCAACCCATTGGGTATTTGGTTCTAAGTCTCTCCCACCATTGGCCTTATTACTTTTCCATTTTTTCCTTTAAGAAATCTTAGTCTTTGCATAAGCTTTCTTAAGTGACTTATCTCTAGGCAAATTTGACCCCTAAAAGTCATATTTTCATGATGCAATAGTTAAATCTAATGAGAATCATTACACTCTAAAATGATTTTTCTCACTTAAAGCTTTACTCAAGCCAAATTCTTTATAAATTTTGACATACGTAAAAAGACCTTTAAACCTTTGACTTAGATCAAACTTAAAACATTTACATACACAACTTCCAATTCCTTCTCAAATTACTTTGTGTGATAAGTAAATAGAAATATTTTACCATCTTATCTAAATTAGAATTATTAAAATAAACATTGAAACTAAGTAAAAGCTTAAAAACCATGGTTTACAGAAAAAGCTAATCTATTATTATACAAGCTAGACCTTTAAAGCATATTATTATTGGCCACTTTAAAATGTACATACGTTGGTATTTAAGAAGAGGATAAAGATTATCAATTGACTTGTCCATATCAAATATAAAGTTACATGAAAGAATATTGATGAAGATATGAAAGCTAACGTTAAACGCACAGTTTCACCTACCTTCACCAGCTATATTTAGCCAATTTCACCTATCCTCACCCGCTATATTTAGCCCTGAAGTCCATAGATTTTATAAATTTCAATGTAGTTAGCATGTCGATGTTACTTTATTGGTCAGGCGTTATTGTTTGAACTTTTTATGCTTGATGGTACTTTCCCTTTCCTGTGCAGAGATATTATAAAAAAGTAACATCTTATGTCGTACTTGTTGCAATGAAAGAGGAGGGTCCACACCTCTCTGATAAAGTCCCCATCACTTTGATTTTCTATGCACTGTAGACATGGACAGATCTAAATACATTTATAGAAATGGGTTTAGTCCATGAAAATATGACCAGATTTCAACAATGGCCTTTCAATGCCAAAAATTTTATGCCATTTCAACAATGAAGTTTGATGGGTAAAAACACACTAACTTTCCCATTTATAAAGGGAAAGTAGCTACTCACTCATTTGCCTTTCAGGTACTTACTCATTTGCCTTTCAGGTACTTGCAGTCCTCCTCCAACCATGAAAAATGCAAAAGCTTTTAAATAACTTAAAAAAATATCTCCAATAGTTATGCTAAACACAAACATACCCATACTTTTGAATCATGTAATGTGAGTAAATCCATACACAGAAGTCGATGTCATAACATCCTCAGATTCCTTCCTCAATTCTGATCATGATGGGGCCAATGCCATAATTATTGGAATTAAGATAAGGATATTTTGTTTTTACTTTCCTCTGTAAATCTGTACATGTTACTAATTAAAATATATTTTTTCTTAATAAACAATATTACAAATTTTTTATAAAAGAAAAAATGAATTGTTGAACTGGTAAATATTATTGTTGAAATTATATAATCAAGATGTAATAGAGATTTTTAGATATATTAAATTCATTTTTACAATGGAAAATGTAAAATGGATAATGAATACTTTCTAGGAAAAACAAAAAAAAAATGACTAAAAATTTAAAACAACTGATGGAATCATTGATATTATTGTTAAAATTATATAATCCTGTTACATTAAAGATTAGATTTTTGAAGATGCTAATCAAACATGCAAAATCAATCATGAAAAATTACAATTTTATAAATAAATCCAAATTATCAAATCATAAAATTCATAAAATGTTTAAACTTCTCGTCACAAAATGATTCTTCTCTGGCAATTTTTTCCGAGACATTTGTCTGAAATTAGGTAAGAAATTGTTAGATCAACAGATTTGAGTGATTATTTATGTATAATCCTAGTACCCCAGAAAAATCCAACATGCAATGTAGAGATGGATTTTAAACAACAAAAAATAGTGATTTTGTACAGATTTATGTAGCTAGATTCAAAGAAAAAAAATCATTTCATAGAACAGTTAGAGAACCCCTTAAACTTCTCCATACTTATCACTAATTCTGAGATTTCAACATTAGACTCATGTGACCATGCTGATGTAAGGTGCTGGTATAGTAGAGGCCAGTGGCCACTACATAGGCAGCATCAGCAAGCCCTTGTACCATGGTGGGGGCGGCATTCGGGAACAGGAGCAGATTTGAGTGATTATTTCTGTATAATCCTAGTACCCCAGAAAAATCCAGCATGCTGAATCCATTTCTACATTCAGAAATGGATTTTAAACAATCAAAAATAGTGATTTTATACAGATTTATGTAGCCAGTTTCAAAAAAAAAAAACCATTTCATAGAACAGTTAAAAAACCCCTTAAACTTCTCCATACTTATCACTAATTCTGAGATTTCAACATTAATCTCATGTGACCATGCTGATGTAAGGTGCTGGTATAGTAGAGGCCAGTGGCCACTACATAGGCAGCATCAGCAAGCCCTCGTACCACGGTGGGGGCGGCATTCGGGAACAGGAACATTTAGACAAAAATTCCAAACCCCAATGCTAACGTCACAGTCGCCCTTAAATCAAATCCCGTTGTCTTAATCCTCCAGTCCCCTGCGATAAAACCCCGCACTAAACCCTCCCTCCCCGTTCAAACGGAAATTGAGATGGTGCGTGTGGTTGTGGAACTCGAAGATTGGCGTGCACAGCATTAGAGAGACAATGGCGACGTTTTTCGATGGAGAAGCCCACATTCTGAGACCTCACGCCAACACATAGAACATATATTTATTCATTCCACGATTCCATGGACGGGAAGGAAGCCTGAAGTTGAAGTTGCAAGCCTGCAATGTTATTATCCATCGTAGACTGTGCAGGCCTGATTGGCATTGCCTTCTTTAATCAAAAAATTAACAGAGGAAGAGGAAGCCTGTTCCCTCCCGAATCCCCATGATTTATTTGAAGGCACTTAGCTTACTTAAATCGCCAGTACATCCCACATGATTTTTATAAATAACACTTGCAGTCCAATCAAAACCCATCCCATCACACAGTCCCATCTGCTCAGAGTTTGGTGCTTCTTTTCTTCTTCTGCAGAACTGTCTGTGCAAGACTAAACGACGAGACGAGATAAATCCACCCCATCATCAATAACCCAACTCACTTCAATTTGACCATTACAAGCCCTCCACGTACGTCTAACGCTCTAGAAGCTGTTTCTGCTATTATTTCTTCTGCTTCTTCTCTGTGAATCGAACCTGCAACCCATCGGTCAAGCTGGCGCGCTTATCTTCTTCCTCACCTCCTGAGCTCAAGTTCTCAGTCGCTTCTTGGCAACCCCAGGATTCGAAAATGGGCCACTGTTTCTCTGCCCATTCTACTGCAGCAGCACAGGGCGAAAAATGGAAGTCGCCCAAGAAGGCCTCCGCTGATTCTTCTTACTTAAAGAATTCATCGTCATCAACTGCAAAGCATAACGCAAGGAAATCATCCATGAGCAGACGGTGTATGAGCCTTGTGAAGGAACAGCGTGCGAGGCTTTATATCATTCGTCGCTGTGTTACGATGCTGCTCTGCTGGCACAAGTATGGAGATGTCTAGGTTCGAATCTCGTCCGCCGCTGATTTGTTTCGTGGTTTTTTAGCTCAGAAGACTTTAATGCAGCACCTGGTAGCCTGACCCATTTATTGAAGTGTACATGGAGTTTTGAGCTGTTCTGGTAGTACAATAGCCACAGATGAATTACAGCTAAAGCTGGAACTCTTGTATATGGGAAATTTCCCTTTTTTACACAGCTTGATTTTGAGGTTTTCTGTATGTTTCTCTGGATTATTCTGAGGGATAAGTATTAGTAGCTTCTGAGATCTGTTTTTACTGGACAGTGAGAGCTTTGGGCTCTTTCAGTTTAGTTTTTCTGTTTTTTGGGTTGCTCCTGCTCTGGATTCGAGTAACTGATAAATGAGCCATTTTCCTTTTTTATCAGCTTCAAATTATCTCGAGAATTCCAAACTACATGGCGCAATGTACAATTTTTTTCATTAGTAGTTGGTTGTATTTTATTTGATAAGTAAATGATATTTTTGAGGATTTAGTGGATTGACTAATGCACAAGTATAGATTGGCATTCATTGAGTTAGTGTAAAATCAGGATGTGAGCTTTGCCACCAGAATATGGGTGATAGTCTGGGTCATGATTTTCCATCTATGTTTTTAGTTTTATGCAGCAGATAGATACAGTATGGGTACTATTTGTGAAATATGGAAGTGCAGCTCCACCTTCCTCTACATCCCCAATTTTTATGGCATTTTTTTTTCTTTCCTTAATCTTCCAAACATGGTCTACTATTTGTAGTTAGTTATTATAACAGTCTCTTTTGTCCTGATTTCTTTGGACCATTTGGTATTTGATAGCAATTCAATATAGTCGGACGAAAATGACAATCAATTTAAGTACATATGAGAATGGAATTAATAGAATTAGCTTTAGCATTTTCATGCCAACGTCCTTGGATATCAACATTGGACTGTTTATGTAGTTGTTGAGATGTCATGGTCCTCTGTTGGTGATTGTTTTATATGAAGCCTGTGGAAAATGAGAGTATATCTCTGAGTTGGGTTATCTGTGTGTGGTAAACCCAACTTAACTGAAGAAAGTGTCCTTGTCTTTTGAACCAGACATGATTTACATGCATGTTAAAAGTACTATTCCTTCATCCCTTAAATTCTGCTTTTGTTCTTTATGCCTGGCCTTCAACTAGAAGAGGAAAGCCATGGTGATGCTTATCAAAATTGTAATTCATAAAAACTATTCTGGAAATTGGATTATGAAAGGGAGAGGTGGGACGAGAACACAGATGCTTCCTTACCACACCCTGCAGGCTGCAAGGAAACCTTGCCATATCTATTATCTACGTTTATAACAAACTATCTCCTCCCTTAATTGTGTAGTAGTTTGGTGTTTCGCGACTTATAGTGCTGTTTTACTTCTGGTTATGAACTTGAATGTACAAAGGTGGCAATGATACTTCATATGGTTTTAAGTACGGAATTAGCTTTGGCAATGATACTTCAGATGGTTTTAGTATGAAATTAGCTTTTCATCATAATATTCCGAGGTCTTTTATTGTGAAAGTTTCGATAAGGGTTGCAGAAATTTATACGTTCATATTTAATATAGATCTACTCTCCAGGCTTCTTTATGACCTTTTGGCACCTGTAATTCAAGATTTTTATGAATGCAAGTTTCTAGCACTTTATTAAGAGCAACGACTTCCTTTCAGAATATTGCTAGAACTATATGGGTATGATATAATATGGAAGAATGTTGGGAGTTACTGCCCTTCAGAGACAAGTGATAAATACCCTTCCAAACCCTACTCAAACCTTCCTTTTGGAACACTGGTTTAAAGTAATTATCCGAACTTCAGAATTTCAACTGTGTAGTTATTGCCCAATTCTGGGGCTGATGAATTTGGTATGGTTTGCATCATATATCATGGAATTTAATCTGTCCTCGTGTTCGGCGTTGTCATAAAACCCAGTTGAAGATGCAAGTGCAAGGCAGGCTTAGAACTTTTTCCTGTAAATTTGTTTGGAGATTGAGTGAATTGGTTATCGATTTTAGATTTTTGAAACCCACCATGCATTAATTGGGATTTAATGTATGTTGGGGAAGAAGCAGTCTGCACATCCATCGTTAAGTTATTACCTCATGATTAAGCTTATCACAAAACAAAAATGACGAGGATGCCAAACTGAAGAAAAGTGTGGCTTCTCAAATCTTATCAATCAGAGGCCCTCCTTCCCAGAGTGATATGAAAAGATGAACAGAAGCAATTTAAAAAAAGAGTTGGGATGTGAAATAGAGTAACCCAAAGATGAATTATAAGAAGAGAATACAGATTCAAATCAAGTAATGCTGATTCAGATAGGATGAATGCTATACTCTGCAATCTAATATAAACAAGTCCTCCTTTGGAAAGGATCATGCAAACGAATGGAAATGGGTTCTAATAAGAGCTGATATATGCAAATCGAAGTCGAGCATTTGAGAAACATAATTATCAATTTGTGCACTGAATATATTATTGGATAAGGAATAACATAGAGAAACATTCTTCTGTGTATTCTTTGTGGAGTTTGTTTTAGGCACTATAACAACCATTTGGGATTTTCCGATTCGCTGTTTAAAAAGAGATGGAAAAGACTTGGTTGAGCAAGAAGAGAGAAATAGGAAATCCCCAACTTCCTGTACAAATCAGCTGTCAATCAACGCATACATTTTAGCACAAACAAGGGAGGACTATAATTAATTTTTGTTTTCAGAGAAGTACAAACTTTTTACTTTTGCTATTGGTGGGTTAAAATATTAGATACTGTAAAATCTCTGGGCTAAAATATTAGATACTGTAAAATCTTGTCTCAATGAGAGTGGCTCACCGCAGACAATGGGGATTTTGTTTTCCATTTTTATCTTCTTTATTGTACTCAGTTCTATTAGCTCACCCAATTAATTAATTCCTCAATACTTCGGCCGTTTTTAAGCACATGTTAAGAAGTGAGTGCATGCAACAATTGCTGCTCAAAAAACTGAGTGATTTGACATCACTACAAAGCTGCTGCTGGCATTGTCAAGATAAAACATATCATTGTCAGATTTGCTTTTGTTAGCCAATGCAAGGACACAGGAGGACACATAGCCAACAAATCTCTTCTCTTATTTTATTAAGCAGACACAGAAGGAATGCTGGTGTTTTATCACATTCACTGTACCGTATGCTATTACTAAGCATGGCTTTGGATATTGTTCTACGTTCAATATTTAAAGCTTTGTTAGAAAGACAGATGGAAGCAAATGGTTTGGTGAAAGTCATAGATTTAGATTTAATGCTGTCTCGCCATGACTTTTCTTTTCTTACAGCTGCTTTGGCAGAAAAAGGATAGACAAAAAATCATATCAAATCCTGAGATTATAGTCTCTGCCTCGGCTACTTTTGAGGATTCTAATCCAATGCAAATTTTCACATCAACTTTGTACTCGCTAATCAATTTCTTGCCTATTACTTTGTGCAGTCGTCCTCGCGTGTACCAGAAGAGACAAGGACTTAGCATTTAATAAATAATTTTGTTTTCCATGTTTGTGGATAAGGACGACTTAATAATAATTTTGTTTTCCATATTGGTAGATGAAAATTACTGAAAATATCAAATTTTATTTTATTAAAATTAGAAACATTGTCTTTTAAGAAAATGAAAACACCCTAGGTTCATGACAATGTCTGGATTCATTTGATCTTTACATATTTTATGATATATACAGAAAAGTGGAGACACGTTATAACTTTTATATGACCCTTATAAAAAAGGGTTGACTGGGCTTCTGCAAATTTCTTGTTATAGATGAAGAAAGCATGTGCTTTCATTTTTTTTTGTTGTCTGGGTTATAAACCAAAGAACCTATTGCAACATTCAAGAATCTATTGCAACATTCAAGAGTGGGTTATAAATCAAATATCTTGTAACAATATTTTTATATAAAAAATAAAAGTTTATATAAGTGTAAAATTAAAAGATAATTGGAGTGGATATATTGGTAAAAATTTAATTACATTTGAGGTTTATTTTTGTAAGTAGGTTAGTTTTTTTATAATAATAAGTAAGTTTGTTTTTCACTCATTTATGATTTTATTAGTGATAACATGACATAAAACTATATTAAAATTTGTTTTTATTTTCACAAAAATAATTTTCAGAATTTTATATAGAGAATTGACATATTTTATTTTTATAATTTAAATTAAACTAAAAAAAAAGCAATCACGTTGAAAATAATGTAAACAAAAAACATAATACAATGTTATTTGAAGAGAGAATGATCCCAATATGTATATCGTTATTCTCATCTACATATATACCCACTGTAAATGACCTTTCATATGATTTACATAAATGCTTAGTTTTATGTTAAACTGTGCTAACCAAACAAACAATCATGTTTAGAAGTTGAAAATGTTTTAAAACACAACAAAATACGTAAGTTAAATAAAAACATGATATAGTGTTATTAGAAAAGAGAATGATGTTAATATATATCATCATGCCTATTGTTGTATATGTTAGATTGAGTAAAACCATATAACATAATACAATTGGAAGGTAAAATAATTATCTACAACAACATGTATAACTATGAATTTTAGTAGAATTAATGTAAAACCTATCAACCTATAATGTCAATAAATGTTCCAGTGAATTTTAAGTAACTCTTGCAGAGGATTTGACAGAATTAGATGCATTTTTGAAACTATTGTAACAGAAATTTTATATTACCTTAATATAAGTTATTTTCTTTTTGGAAAAAAAAAGTAACTCTTCTATGTTTTGGACTAACCAAGTTTTGATGAAGATCTTAGAGTTACTTATTCATCTATAATATCGTCATAAAAAACAACATTGTAAAACCGTGAAGGATAACATAATTAATGTACAAGCTTTATTAACCCCAAAATGTCAATAATGTCCTCGTGAACTTATGTGAATCTTTTATATTTTAGAATAACATAGTTTTGGTAAAAGATGTGAGAGCTACTTATTAATCTATACTACAGTCGACCAATTTTGTTTCACCTTTCTCTACTTGATTTCTAATGAAGTGAGGATCAATCTCAATACATCTAATTCTAGTATAGAAAACAATATTCTTGGTAAGTTAGAGCATGCTTTCAATATTATAATACCATTTAGTTGTATGTTGTATTTAATACACTAATGCATTTGGTCCAAAAACTAATAAAAAAAATGATGCTTTGGCTTTTGTGCAACTTCGGAAATGGTAAGAAAAGTAATTTATAACATCGTTTGAATTGCCAAAAAAAAGATGCAAAAAATGACATAAATTGATGAGAAATATTTTGATACTCGTGCCTCTAAACAACATAAAAAATTATGGACAAAATAAAAAGTCGTTTAGTAATGCATGATGTCTAATTGGTCATTTCAAAATATTATTGTTATTTATGTCATTGATTTGAACATTGTTTTTTGATCACTTGAGATGTCATTAATAAAAACACATCATTCTCGAGTGGCATATTCCATTTTACATGTTATTTTTCCTCCGTAAACATTGTTTTTCAACATTGCATGATGTCATTCAAGGAAAAAACATCATTCTCAAGTTTTAAATGTCATTTTATAGTTTGGTTTTGTTTGAGAAACACCGTTTTTAATGTTAAGTGGCATCAGTCAAAAAAAGGAAAGTGCTAAAAAAGTGTCCATTTGTAATATCGCCTATAGGGTAAGATGGAAAAACATACACATTGTAAAATAAATGATTAAACACACTTATGTAATGGTATGTAATTATGAGGTTGTTACACCTACCTTCACGTAGCCACTTAAGTAAGTTATGTATATGTGAGTTTGTTACACCTACCCCCACCTAATCTAGCATACATCTTTTACTATATAAAGGAGTGTAGTGTAATCATTATGTATTAAGAAATCAAGCAATTGAACAATAGAGTATCCAAGTAGAGTTTTTCTTTTCTTAAGGGTTTCTCTATATTACAAATCATGGTGTTCTCTTCTCTTTCTCTTCTCTTGTGGTTTAGCACTTTTTTTGGTCTTCTGCATTTGATCACAATCTTGGCACACAATCTTCAAATTCCAACAAAGAGAAACATCCCTTTTGAATTATATATATGTCATTTTGTACTTTGTTTTTTTTTGAAAAATATCATTTTTTATATCATGTGACATCATTAAAAAAATATCGTTCTCAAATTACAAGCATAATTTCATAGATTGATTTTGTTCATTGAAGAGAGTCAAAATACAACGCTTAATTGAATATGATAATAACAATGTGCCATTTGTATTCATATAATCTTCTCCTCTACTTTTGAATATATGAGATTATCCTCCCATCATCTACCTTCTGAGTGACTAGATTGTGTAACACAACAAATCTCATTGACAAACAAATTATAGATCATAAAAGATCTCATGTTATTTCAATTCAATTATTGTTTGAAATGCTCAACCACATTAAAAAATGAACATGACAAAGAAAAAACACCCATTGAGAAATTCTTTAGTCAACCAAGTTCATTCTCATTTGAACCATTTTGCAAACTATTACAACCTTATTTTCCACCCTAGGGACACATGGAGGACCCATTTATGCTTCGTTTCCAAGGCACACTCTTCTAACTTTGGAGTTTAGTGATTTTGAGGGAGATCGTGCTCTAAGCCACTAGTAGAGCACAACCGATTGTGGGTTACATCACTGACAAAACACAACTGGTCGTTGGTTGCACTACTAAACGCGTGAAGCCCTTGTAGCCTTCTAGAATTGGTGAGTTTCGTGGAGATCAATGCTAGGTGAGTTGTTTCTCTCATTATATGAACTTAGGAACTCTCAATCCAATAAAGGTTCACTAAGTTCTAGATATATAAAAGCATCCCCTAGCCTCCTCTACCAATTTGTATAATAAAAGCCTTCCAAGAACAAGAGGAGGAAGAATCTTTCATAGGTACATGCTGTAGAAATTTCAGAGGAGCTCTTCTACAAAGATCAGTCTTCATATTAGGTCAATCTTGCTTGTGTGAGGGATAAGGAGGAGCTAGAGCAAGGGCCTAGGGAGGAATTCTTTCACGACTCAAGGTATTTATTACGATTGATGTACTATTCCTCCATTTTCAATATAGACCAGTATGGTTTTCCCCTTCTAATGCTTGCATGCTCTGTAATTGATACTTGCTTGTGAAAGATATAATCTTTCCTTGAGTAGATTAGGCTAGATTTGGTTTAGATTTGCATCCCTTCAGCTTGAAGAGGTTTAATAAAGGTGTGTATTGTCTCTTTGTGTGTAGGAAGGAGGTTGCAAAATATAGAGATGGATATTTGGAGCTGCACCATCCAGGAGAATGTGAGGACAACCTTATAAAATAAGGTATGTATTTTCATCCTTTTAGCACATATATTTGTAAAAGGGTGTTTTCCCTTAGGAATTGACCCCTGGGTGAAAATGCGAGAAAAGGGGGCTTAAAAAACCCACAAAATACATTTTATCCTAAGTCTGTTGGTGGCCCAATGGATTGGCGCGTCATGATAAAGAGCGCGCAGATCTGAGCGGTCGATCTTGATGCGCTTAGATCTACAGTCTATGTTCCATATCGGACCCCCCCTCGACCTTCTGCCTTTAGCAGGGGGGGTCTGAGCAGGTGGTTTTCTGGTGCTGCCCCCCCACAAATGTGTCACCTCCTCATCAACTTAGACCTCCCTGCACTAAACTGCTTACCGCTACCACCCCCCCCCTCCGAGCTAGCCTCCTTACTGCTTCCCGATATCGCCTTCACTCCTGCCAAAACCTGTCCTCCACTCACCCAACCACATGCTTGTTACTTCCCCGCTGACTTTTCTCCCCCTCTCACCTCCTGACATATGTCCCCACTCATGCCCCATATCACCTCCAACATTATTTGTCGTTTCTTCCCTGTCACCCTTGACCTACCACTCCGCCCTACCTCCATGTCCTCTCCCCTCACCACATCACCCCCCACACCTTTACGCCTTAGCTTCCAAAGTTATGGTGCTCACGCACTCCCAGTCACCATTCTGTCACTGCGTCACTCCACATCATCCACCTGGCTATCACTCCTTCATTGTTCCATGCCAGTTTTCCCCATCGTCTCGCCAGCTCCCCTTGCCTTCCTGCACGTTCGCCCGCTGTTTCTCTCTGCAAAGGTCCAACAAAGCTCAGGTGGCAGATATTTACGAGGTGCGGCCAACATGTTTTCCAGGTGCCAAGTTGACTCAAGCCTTGTCCTAATCTCGATGCAGACAGTTAATGAAGGTGAGAAAGGTTGGTGAAACCTCGTCTCACCACTTAAATGGAAAGCCAGGCCAGACTGTCAGCAAGTTGTTTCTTTTGCAGGTTCCTACTGAAACACGTTTGCGTCTTGTAGAAGCTCACGTCTGATAGAATACTGCATGTGCAGTCTACCAAAGAACATGGAGACGTAAAGCCTTGAATGCAAAGACTCGAGCACGCCTCTGTTGTTAGTGGCGAATTGTTCCGAGTATATAGGAATCATTTTGATATTTTTGTAGAGGTCGTCAACTGGTTGAGCAGAGCTCCCAATTTTGTAATGCTTGTGATGCCAGAGTTGTTCTCTGGTTATGTAATCGATTTGAGAATTTCATGTTAATAGAAGTTAGCTTTCTGTTTCTTTTCATTTTGTCTGTAAAAGATGTTTAAAACACTCGGGCATGGATGATATAGTCGAGGATCGTTATACTATTCTAATGGAGGTTTGATTATAGCAGTATCATAGTCATTTTTACTCAGTTTCCGGTGTTTCTGTTTCCTCTCACACTGGATGGCTCGAGCATGGAAGATCCAATCGAGTTGTTTCATTTTCAGGATGATGGAGGTTTGATCATTTTGTGGCTGTAATTGTGTTGTTTGGACATATTCCAGTGTCTAAACTCGAGCTCAAGAATGCTCTTGAGTTTGGGTCTTTCTTCTCAAAGCTGCTAGAAGGCCTGATGCCCATAATAGTCTCGTTCACCTCCCTCAATAAGTCTTCCATCTTCTCTCTCTTTAACTCAATTTACTGACTGAAGTTAATGTGGCCCTCACTTCCCTGTGCATTTCTTGTCCAGTTCTGTGTTGAACATCATTCATATTTTGATTTTTGTCCATTGACCTCCATCCATATAAGACCAATATCCACTTAAACTCTGATGGGTACTGGGCTTACCTTTTATGCAATCAGAGAGTGACTTCCAGTGCTAACATTTCTTGGTGTCGTTGTCGGGGAATGAATTGAAGACATTTCCTTGGGTAAGAACGATAACGAGCTTATGATTATGAAAGTGCATCAAACATCAGAACCATTGAACATTGTAACTTGCACCTGGCGACTCCACTATCGAAGACTCCACTAGGGAGGATCCTGTTGACAGAAAGATGACCATACCTAAGGGGAAGACCAGGTATTAGTTTATGAGATTTATTCATGAAATCTTGTTCTTGTTTATTAGCTCATTTCTCTCTTTCCCTTCACATATAAAAAAGGATTATCCTATGCTTTGTCTATTCAGATGATAATGAGCCTTCCTTTATTTATCCATCCTTGGAAGCATAATACATGCCCTCTTCTTGTGTTGTAGATGTTGATCTTGTGTCTTCTCCTCAAACTATTCATAAAAGTGATATTTGTATTGGATTTCCTCGTGAAATTGATCACCCTTGTAGCCTTGAGGGGGTTGAAAATGATTCAAAGCCTTCTTATATCTCATTGCCTTCCATTATTACTATCAAGACTGTCCATCTTCTTGTTAAACCTCATATTCATCCCACCAGTTTTCAAGCTAAGATTAGAGACAAAATGTTTAAACCTTTAAGGCTTCCACTTGACCTTCATCCTTATCCTATTTATTCCTTTGAGTATCTTCCTCGGTTTTCTGGAGATGATTATATTACAACTGAGAGGCATTTGGAGGCCTTTGAGAGATTTGTTGATTAGTTTGAAATTGTTCATGATGATGTTTCCATGAGGCTGTTCTCACAATCCCTGTCTGGAGATGTTGTTGTGTGTTTTAGATGTCTAGAAGTCGGTTCTATTGGCTCCTGGACTGAGCTATGCCATGCATTTTTAAAGTGTTGGGGTGAAAAAAAGTCCCTTGATCAATACTGGTTTGATTTTAATGCCTTGAGGAGAGGGGAAGAGGAATCCTTGGCTGTCTTCAATAGGATGTTTTACAGTGTTTATCATAGTATGCCTATGGAGATCAGACCCACAGAGACTGCTGCCATGGTGTACTATGTCATGAATCAACATCCAGCGTTGGTCCTTCTCCTGATAGAGAGGAAATATTCATCGTTAAGACACATGTTTGAAGATGCTTAAGAAGTTGAAGAGAACATCAGGGCTAGCAAGGGGGTTCATATGCAAGAATATCTTGAAAAAATGCATGTGCCTAAGGAAGAATACCGTCAACATGTTTTAGATTCTAAGCAATAAGATAATGATTATGAATCAGAGCTGGAATAACAAGAAGGAAAAGAGACTGAGGCTGTTGATGATCGAGAGTTGTTTTCAAAGGAGTAGGTAGGTTTTTTATTTGCAAGCAGAGAGGCATTTACAGAGGAGAAACCTGGTCTTCTAAAGCAGCCAGGATTCTGTCACACGATTCATGATTCTATGGCTATATACATGGAATCGTATGTTTCATATTTTGAGGATTTCCAAGAGAATACCATAGAGCCTTTTCCTTTATACATTGAGGAAAAACATTGTGTGGAAATCCGCCATTCTGTGTCTATGGAAGAGAAAGAGCAGAGCTTTCCCATGGTTCCTGTGTATGATGATTATGACTTTGATCCTTGGGAGAGCCATGAAGAAGAAGAGAAAGAGCCAAAGGTGCAGTTTATAACCTGCCCAGAGCCTGTAAGTGAGAAGCCGTCGTCTGAGATCAGTTAACCTACATCAACCTTTCACCCACCTGAGCTTTCCAGAGACATTCAACCAGGTGTGAGAAGCTGTAAGACAGAGAAATATTTCTGTTACAAATTTTCTAGACTTTGCCACTTATTCTATGAACCTGTAGGGGAATACATGGAGTTTCATTTCCTTCGTGTTTTGGAGCCGCCCAACTTTATCCTGACATTAACATTAGGAGGAAAGTTGAAGGATGTAATCGTTCTGCTGTCACAGTTGCATTATCTGTTATCAATCACTGACATAGTAAATGGTCTTTTAGTTAGGAAGTTACTTGAATGGATATGGTGGAAGTTCACTTTCACCTAACACTGTGTAAAAATTCAATTAGTCTAGGAGTGTACATAAATAAGCTCCTTCTATAGCATGTGTTTTTGCTTTCGTTTTCAGAATAGTATTCTTTTTGGCATGTATTCCTCAGTAGGATGTTTTTTGAGCATGACTCCATAACCCAACACTAAGGCACTGAAGTTGCGAAAATAGTTCTTAGAGCCTCGCAGGGAGGAATCTATCCCCTATGGAGCCTAATGTTAGCACATATATTTGTAAAAGGGTGTTTTCCCTTAGGAATTGACCCCTGGGGGAAAATGCGAGAAAAGGGGGCTTAAAAAACCCACAAAATACATTTTATCCTAAGTTTGTTGGTGGCCCGATGGATTGGTGCGTCATGCTAAGGAGCACGCAAATATGAGCGGTCGATATTGACGCACTCAGATCTACGGTCTGTGTTCCATATCAAACTCCCCCGACCTTCTGCCTTTAGCGGGGGGGGGGGGGGGG
>ML795801.1:223648-258575 GCA_009831015.1 Picea engelmannii
GGAGACTAGGAGGTATAATTACAACTAATGGCCTAAAGCTGACATAAATAAAATAACATTACTAATATAATATGCCCCAATTAAGGGGTAATGAGCCAATATTAGGGCTTCACATGCCCCTCCCCTTGAGACAAGTGTTGTCCGCAACGCTTGAGTAACTCTGCATGCTTATGTATAAAAGACTCATCTTCCCAAGTGTAATCTCCAGTCGGTAGTTTCCTCCATTTAATGAGATACTTTGAAATGGATCTATTCCTCAGTTGGTGAATTCTTGTGTTAGTGATGGCTTCATGCTCCAATATGATTTTTTCTTCCTCGTCAAGTTCTGGCAATATAGTTTGAACTGGGATCTTGTCGCCTATAACCTTCTTTAAGCATGAAACATGGAAAACTGGGTGTACTCGTGAAGATGCAGGCAGCTCCAATTTGTATGCCATAGTACCAATCTTTTGCAACACTTTATAAGGACCATAGTACTTTGGTGATAATTTATTATCCTTATTGGCTTGCTTGAGGGACATCTGTTTGTATGGTTGTAGTATTAAAAATACCCAATCCCCTACTTCAAAACTTCTTTCACTACGATGTTGATTTGCTTGTTGTTTCATGGGATTTTCTGCCATGGTCAGGTTGTCCTTTAAGATTTGGAGAACTTCTTGTTGATTCTCGATGTGATCTTCCACTGCTTGAACCTTAGATTTTTCTTTTAGAGAAGAAGTGATGGAAGGAGGGTGGTATCCATAAAGTGCCATAAATGGTGTCATTTTTGTTGCAGTATGAAAGGAAGTGTTATACCACCATTCTGCCAAGGGTAACCATTTGAACCATTGTGTATTTCTTATCAATAGGTGAGATTTATCTGACAATACAAACTTACCTACAAATACCTACATACTTACATATCTCACAAGGTGTTCAATTATTTAATGCTTATGAAAAAATTATTTGTGTGCATCCTTGGTTTATAGATGATCCTGCATTAAACCAAACATACTTTCGTTTTCTATTCATAATTTGTTTTTTGCAGGCTCAATGGTAGGTTCATTCCCATTTCTATGCCTTTCATAGGATGTCAACAATAGACATGTGGTGATATTCTACTTGTTTTAGGGCATATAACAACTAGATGTTTCATGGACCTAACCCAAACTTACACTAGGGTGATCTCTATAGGACCCTTACACTAGAGTCACTCTTGAAGAATCACAAGTTTCTTGGAGTTACCCTGGTTCACTTATTAGGGAATTCCCCAATGGGCTTGACTACATGATGGTATACTCTCGAGGAAACTAGGTGTCCCTTCACAGGGTTTTCACTCAATGAACCTATGACATAACACATGCATTCACAGGATATTAAATAATACCCCTAATTTCAGTGGATATTGATACATATCCCCCAACATCCTTTTGTTGAACCCCCCTCCCAATACATATTTTCAATATAAAAACCCTATTTCTACTAGATACCCCTTTTTATACCCCCCAATACCGATAAACCCCTTGATACCCCACATACCCCCCCAATACTTACAATATATTGAATTTATTTTTCATAATTAAAAAATCACCTTTATGAATGAATGTGATAAGATATTGGTGAACAAGATGAATCCCCCATGTGTTCCTTGGAGTTACCCCAATTCCTAGTTGGGGTAGTTCATATCAAGACCCAACTACATTACAATATGCCTTTAAGTGTCATAGTCTTTGTGGGTTGACACCAATTCACATGTGGGGCATGCATGAGGAAGTCCCCTCTATACTAGTAATGAGACTTATAACATAACCATTATGACCAATAAAAAATGGACATGTGGCATAAGGGGAAGTGTAATGTCCCCCAACCCAACCGAGGGACATTATGGTGCAAAATACTCTTAAAAACAAATTTTCTGCTAACTAAATGAATTCATTATGGTTAACCAAATTCCTGTAGCTTTCAAATATGAATTAAAACAATTTTAGCTACTGTATATAACCACAAAATAGAAGCATCTACCACATGCTAATAATCAACATGAAATGCAGCTAAAAAAATCATTACATCAACATATAAATCCCTTCCAAATACACAAAGTTCATGCACACCAATTAAATACATAATTTAACATAACAAAAAGATAAAACACTTATCTTTTCACAACAGTTGTGCAACAAGCTTCTTGGGACGGAAATTCCACCCAACCATAGAATTACTATTCCAAATCTCAAAAGCCAGTCACCCCTAAGCTGAGGCTAGCAATCCACAAAAGAGGGTGCTCTCACACAGTCCACTCAAAGCTCATAAACTCTCAACCCAACTGATATTCTCCTACAACTATCCCAATTTTCCACCAGCTCTCTTCCTCTTGATATGTCCAACCCAAGGAATGTACCCCTTCACTGATCTCAGTCCCTTGGGCATCCCATTCATTTATCAGAGTCTCTCTGGCACATACAACTAGGAATCTCTCAGTTGGGAACTCAAGGGAAACTGTTGTTGGATAGTTGGTTTGGACAATTGGTTGTCATTGATGTCAACCCTTGGAGAGTGATCTTGGAGATTGATATCAACCCTTGGAGAGGTCCAAAGAGGTTGGAAAATTGATTGACATTTATATGATCAAGATTTATGATGAGTTAGTTGGGTACATTTTATGTAGTCTACATGTAGCCTCAGAGGTGTGGTGGGTATGGGACTCAAAGTTGAGTGAAATTGTAGGAAGACCCTCATAGATGAATAGTACTCATCGTGCCATTTTTGGTGATTAGAAGAATGCCACATGGTTCCTCATGGTTAGAGAGATATGGCCTTGTAAAGTTGGAAGTCCCAAAGAGTGGACAAGAAGCCCCTAGTTTGTTATAAGTCTTGGTCAAAGGGATAAAGTTGTTGTAACAAGAAAACCCTAAGAGCCCTAAATTAAGGAGAGCAGTTACCTAGCACAAGTATATAAGCACCTCAAGGAGTCATTCACAAGTACATTCACACACACTTACATTGAACATCTATCTTGTGAATTTGTTATGGTCTAGTAATTTTGTAATGCTTTATCTTTCTATTGGCAATCAATAAGTGAATTTGAAGTTGAATGTGGAAATTTTTTTTTGAGGCGGTGAAAGTGTGAAGGGCCGAAAGTTTCAAAGTTGTAGAATTTGAGAAAAACCCTATTTTTTGAGGTGTATGCGGGTTGTAGTTGAGGAAGGTGCATACATACGCAGGCTGCAGTGGAGGAAGGTGAGTACATACGTGGTTTGTAGAAGAAGAAGTAGAATACATGTGAAAAAACTTATGAAAACTTGAGTAGAGGCTAGTACCAAGTCCTTGAAGTCTAAATCAAGTTCCTAGGTCAACATTCTATAGGTTCAGATCATCTACAAAAGTTCTGGTATGGTTACATGTTTGTTTTAATGATCGCTTTTTCTTATGGTATGGTGAATACTTGAGACATTGTTGGTATGGTTGTTGTGATATCTGGATATGGTATATGTTGGTTGGTTGGTTGAGTGAGAAACACTCTTATGTATGGTACTTGGTATATGGTTTTTATGGTTTATTATTAGAGACACATCTTTGTGATATTGACATATACTTGAGTCTTATGGTATGGTACATGGTATGATTATGAGTGATAGTACTTGATTGAAGTACGCCATTGTTATTACTTGTTTAGCATATATTATGGTACATGGTGTATAGGATGATATGGTATATGGTTGAGACACATTTCATGGTATATGGTATGGTACATGTGTTGATATACATGGTTACTGTGCATGGTTGGCACATGGTATGGTGTTGATGTGCATGTACATGGTTGGTATAGGTTATGGCATAGGTTGATGCATGGTATGGTTTGGTACTTGATTGAGACAAATATCTTGTGATGATATGTGGTGATGTTGGTGCATGCTTGGTAAAGGCATGTGTTGTTGATGTTGAGCATATGGTTTGAGATATGCTTTTGGTGATCTTGGCATGAGTTTCATGAGGATGAGAGTGGATCTGATTTCGTGGATGAGACAGTGACAGGTTGATTAGTGATAGGTTGGACAGGTTGGACAAGTTGAGTAGTAATAGGTTGATGTGATAGAGGCAGTTCTAGTGACAGTGGTAGAGTCTGTGACAGTTGGTCTACACTTATATTTCAGATTGGTAGGATGGGACAAGGAAAGGGGGTTGTAGCCTCCTTTCGGTTGGAGCTAGAGAATCAGAGAGTTGGAGCTTCCTTCAGGTTGAAGCTTGAGAACTAGGTGGTTGGAGCTAGAGAACCCAGGGGGTTGTATCCTCCTTTTGGTTGGAGCTAGAGAATTTAGGGAGTTGTAGCTTCCTTCAGGTTGGAGCATGAGAATAGGGGGTTGGAGCCTCCTTCTAGTTGCAGTTGAAGAATTTGGAAGTTGGTGCTTTCTATGAATGAATTCTTGATATATATAAGAAAACATTCTTTGGTTTTCTTCCATTTGGGTTTCCACGTAAATACCAGTGTACTGTGTTCTTGATGTGATGTTGATGTGATGTTGCTTATGTTTATATATATATTGGATGGATTCGTAGATGATACATTGATGATATACTGTTGAACATTGTTGTTAAAGTGAAATAATATATATTGTGGTTAAAAGTGGTATAAATTGCTCATATTGATTCACCCCCCCTCTTAGTATTCCAACAATTGTTGCTAGGAAAACTATCAACAACCAATAGCAAACACTTGCTATTTTAGTGCAACTCACCCAAGATTTCACTCTTTAGGCCTCACAACCTGTCTCTTCAGTTTTCCAGCTCCAATTCACTCCAATTACACTCCAACATGCTCTAGAATTTCTCCTCCATGGTTGCATCAACTTTAAGCTCAGTTTCTTGCTCTCTGCTTCCTCCCATGCAAAACATTGACTAAATCTCCATTGCTTTCCCAACCCATATGAATTTCCTTTCTTTTACTTTCCTTTCTTGACTCACACTCTTCCCCCAAGATGATTGTACTCAAACACCATGTGCCAAATAACTTTGGGATGCGATCACTCACACCCACCCTCTTACATGTATTTAGTGATTGGATTTGGAAACACTCAATCAGAAATGGGAAGGTTCATATACAAATAACAATTTTAGGAAAATGGGTTGAATTAATATACATGGGTAATTTCCCCCTTGGAACCCTCTTGGCCATTATCCTAGACACTTCCCCTTCTTGTGGATTAATTCAACCACCATCTCTTGTCCATGTCCCCTTAGCAGTTGGCATCACATTTTTATTAATAAAAAAAGGAAATACGATTCACATATTACATCGCTTGGACATATCCACATATTATATCTACATAAGCATTAATTAAATTGGGGATTATAATGGGGATGTTACATTCCCCCTCCACTACAATTGTGTGTTGTCCTTGGTGCACTCTATGCCAATATACACATATGCAAATTTATGTCACAATACTTAGACATAAAATTCTGCAATTTTATAACTCCAACAACAACTCCAACCAAAATATCATGTTCCTCTCAACTTGTTGACCCAAGTGTTACGAGGAAAATATCTCTATGGCATGGGGTTTTATGGGAATTATCGGTAAATGCGGACATAAACAGATCTCCCTAGATCCACCTAGATCTAGAACAAAACATAATAGAATATGACGCTTTCCCTAAGCTCTAACCATTGAGTTTACTATCTAACAAGAGATAAGCAACATACTGTTTAAATGTCGCTTCCTCTTTCCATTGTCATCCTATCTCCGCTCCGATGCTCTTGTGAGATTGAATTTGCAAGGGAACACAAGCCAACCAAAGTGAAAACAATATAATATACTCAACGAGAACCTATGTATGTGATCAATGAATCATACAATAAAACAAGACAAATTTTATGGGAAAGAAACATATCACTATATTATATTAAAGTGAAAGTGGAGATTACAACCAAAGCCTTGATGTCATAAGGTCCCCTCTCAAGGACCCTTTTCTCCAACACACACACTTGCTCTAATCTTGAATGAAGAAGATCCACAATGACTTGATGAACTGAAATGAGGCTCTCAAGAATGATCCAATGCAGAACTCTCCATACAATCTTAGCCTATTCAATCTTCATTAACCTTACTTAACCTTTTCCATGAGAAATACCTCTTTATATAGGGGAAAGAGAGATGGTTTGAAGAGATGAGGATGATCCCCCCAAATCAGAGAAGCGAGTAAGATCCAAACCATTCAGACACCACCTCATCTTCTAGAAATTTCGTGAAACTTGACCTTTTTTTAGTCTTTTGACATCGTCGCACCCTGGCTATAGTGCAGCCTACGGAGACGTCGTAGCCCAACTTTAGAGCAAGGGGCAACGATCAGGTGTCATCGTACCCTGTGTATAGTGCATCCTGTGACGACCTTCTTCAATAGAGTTTTTGAGAAGAGAAAGTCAACCACTTTCCTCATGAAGAAAGGCTCTTTTTGGGGAAATGAATACATGTTGTCAATGGATCACTGTGGTGACCAAAATGATGTGTAAAAAAATTCCCTCCAAAGTATGAGGATGGAACTCGTGACAGTCGAAATAATTTGTAGAATCTGTGTGTCAGAAACAAAGAGCGCATCGATCGGGAACCTGCAAACAGTCAAGCATCAACATAATAATATAGTATCATCTGAGGTAGGCATTCCCATACTCAGTTTAAAAAATGTCAAGTGAATCATGGCCACTAAACATACACTGTGGATCCATGTCAATGTAAATCCTCATAGCCACCAGGAATACACTATGGTTCTATGTGCTAAAATGACTCAAATTCAGACATAGCCATGAGACATACAAAGTAGATCTATGTGTCAATACAAATCATAAATGCTCTGTCACAACCTGGACCAAATAAATGTGATCCAGGGTCTTCAATTCCATCATCCCTAAGTACAAATCTAACCATGTGATTACAGGTGCCGAAGTCGAACATGGTAGAAACCACTTGATTACCGGTCATTAATGAAAATCGTTAACAAGTGCGAGGGAAATCACCATTGATGTCAATGACTCCCAAGGTACTCTAGTACAATCCAATGAATGTGAATAAATGAGTTGAATTCGAAAACTCGATGTAATCTTCCAATCAGGGGTCAATGATGTGAATCCACTGTTGAAAGTGAAGAAACCTACCATTGAGGTATGCAGGCTCTAAGGTACTAAAATATTTCTAAGTCTTGTTCATAATGAGTTAAAGTCGAGAGGAAAAGACTCGTCACAGGAGGGCCTTGATTTATCCCCCATCAATGACACGAAATATGTAACAGATTTGAGGTAGATCAGAGTATGAGGTGATTCAAAACTGACACATGAGAGGCCGACATGGTATAATATTTATAACTGCAAATGGCCGACTCGATAGAAGGCTTATTTAGGTTAGAATTATCTTGAACATATGAACGACACGATAATGGTCTTGGCAGCATTGAGTCAAGGATGACCCAACATATGGACATGTGGATGGTCAAACGAGAGAAAAATGGATTTCCCAACCCGGATACAATGATGAAGGGGGGTGTCATGCTCAAGAGAGACTATTACTGCCACTAACACGAATACAAAGACACATTTCTTTCCCAAATTCCCCCCCACCATTTCTGGCAAGTACCTCTTTATTTTTATGCAAGCTTGAGGAGGATAACATATGCTTGTTGATGTAAATGAATTACAAACATGAAAGTAATATCAGAGAATGCACATGGCAGTTAGTTGTCAAAAGATGAAGCAAGTCAGAATGTCAATGCGGCTAGGGCCTAAACCCTAGCCGCCTCTGCTCTAGTTTTCAATTGCAGGGACGCGGATCTTTGTCTGTAGTAGTCGATCAGGGATCCCCTTGCTTTCTTTGCATACAGGTCCACGGATCAGCATTTTCAGAGCGTCCCTCCTGCGCTTCACCTGCGTTTTCCTAAGTTTTTGCATGTGTTTTGGAGCAGTGGTCTTGGCTTTCCTCTGCGACTTGCTCTGTCTTCTTGTTTGCTGGTGGTCGTCGCCCTGCTACGATGGCCCTAGTTCCGATAGCCGAGATGGAAAAAGATCCTTTGGAAGCATTCAAAGCGTTAGTCCACTCGGCAGGACCTAAATCCAAGCCTTCTCTCTCATCCAAGTTTGTTAAGAAGATGGAGGAGATCCCTTCTCTGGAGCTATCTCCAGAGGAGCCTTGCAATCTTTCCCTCCATCTCGCAGAAAAGGCCCTCATCGAAAAGTTTATAGGGTTATGGCCTAGCCCCAAAACGATGGAGACATGGATGGATGATCGCTGGAAGTTGCTGATACAGGGAAAGGTTGCTCTGTGCGCAGTAGGCAGGGTTTTTTTTGTCTTCAGTTTCTCGAGGAAAGAGGACCGTGATCTAGTTTTTAGATCTGGACCTTATTTCATGGGGTCGAGAGGGTTGTTCTTAGCCCCCTGGACTCTTGACTTCAATCCCGGAGCCGAGATCACCATAACCCCTGTTTGGGTTAGGCTGCCTCATCTTCCCTTGTATCTATGGGGGGAAAGATCTCTGGAGGACATTGGAAATAAGCTTGGGCGTTTCCTGGACAGGGTGGAGCCGAAAGGGGATCAGTTTACCTGCGCTCGTATTTGTGTTGAGGTTAACCTCGAGAAAGGACTACCATAAGCCATTAAGCTCTCCGTGGGGGAATGGTGCCATGTCCAAGAGCTGGACTACGAGCAGATTCCTTTTAAGTGCCTCCGGTGCCATGCTTACGGTCATTTCACAAAAAGCTGCCCCAAAGCCTCTAAGGAGCCGAGACCAGTCAAAGAAGATGATTTTCATCCAGTATCTAACCGACGAAGGCAACCAAGGCAAAAGGATCCACTAGCCAAGGCTCCGAAGGTCACTCATCCAGCAGAGGCAACTCTAGAAAATAAAAACAACTTTGATGCGCTGAAGGAAGATGAAGCCCTAGATCCAGAAGCAACAACAGTTAAGGAATATCCTCCGGCAGACGAAAGCCTTCCGGATTCCACCCCCCCAGATTCAGTAGCAGTGAGAGAAATTCGGGCTTCAGATCCGGAACCCTCTGCCTCTGCAGGTCTCGGCGTTTCAGTCCCCTCTAGCGGCTCTGTGGAAACTTCTGAACCTGAAGACAAGTCAGTTCCGTCGCCACCCCTTACCCGAGGGCGAAGGACCAACAAAGCGCGCAGAGAAAAGGAGGTGACCTCCAACATTTATTTAGGTTCTCAGAAAAAGCTGGATCCCTACTTTAAGGGGAAAATTTCATCCCCTTCGGCTTAATGTTTTGCTTCTGTCTTCTACTATGCTCACAGTTTGTGAGAATTTACTCATGTATGCATTTTTTGTCATTTTCTAGAATTAGCTCAAGAAGTAGATGGGATTGGTCTCCCAAGACATTCACAAGAAGGTTGGCAGCACTGTTAGAGGTCACCAACCTTCTTCAGATCTGTAACTTTCTGATTCTGGCTTGCCAGAATGCCGCTTAATACAACATAACCGTTCTTGTAAAAAAAAAACATATGCTTGTTGATGTAAGCTCATCCTTTGGATGAGTCCCTCAGAGTATGTTTAACGAACCCTAATAAGGAGTGGTTTGGTCCCATATGGGTATTTCGATGTTTGTTTAATGAGTCCAAAGAGAGAAAAATCAAGGGTTTTTCATGTTTACAGAGTCTGAAAAACACTTAAAGAAAAATCCACCAGTTCCTTTTTCATAAGTTAATCTGAATAGATCGAAAAAGTGATAACCTACCACTCATTAGATGTTTTCTTCAAATACTTTTACGAGCGTGAAAAGAATAAGTTTTCTCAACAATATTTTCATTTTTAAAGAGCGAGAAAAGTGCTTTAAGGATACTCTATAGGTTTCGATTTTCGTGTTACCATAACGAGTTCGAAAAATGACAAAAGACTACTGGATTACATTCTCAAGGTTTTACGAGCGTGAGAAATAATTAAGACTTGCTCGAAGTTTTTCCTGAAAAAACCTAAAAGGATCTGTATATGCGACAAATGTATATAAACGAACCAAAAGACGTATCTTAGTTCCAATGTTTCACTCCTAGGCTCTTTATCTACAAAATCCAACCACTTGCAAAGTCGTTAGGACTTTAGGGTTTAGATGAAATAAAATAATATTATAAAGTAAAAATGAAAAAGTGAATAAATCAATAAAAATGGGTAAAGCCTCATTTCACTATTTCATTTATCATTTCACCCAAACCTTGTTTAAAACCCCCCCTTTTACCTCGATTTTCTTCTGCGGATTGTGGAGAGCACAACTGATCATTTGACGAACCGTCTCCATAGAGAAGGTAATTTTCATCTCTTTCAACTTTCAATGGATTACAATTTGTTTTTTGTTGGTTAGAAATAGACTTTTGAGTTAATTTTTTGGGGGTACCTATGTGCGGAGGTCGTCGCAAGCTCCCTATATCAGGCCCTACGATGCTCCGAGGTCGTCATAGTTGACCCTAAGGCTCTGGTCCGACGATTTCGCACTATACAAATGCCCTGGCCTGCGATGTGCACAACCTCAAAAGTTTTAAATATGAAAACACCATAAAAATTCTCCAAGGAAGAAGATAATGATGCTAATCTCTCTTTAATGTTCCATTGCAGGTTTTCCACAGTAAAAATGTTTGAATGGTGAGAGAGAGTGAGCGATGAGGAAGACTACTTTTCCAAGAATGAATCAGGAACGATAATGGCTCTCCGGTAGCGTGGATTGTTAAAATTCTTCAAAATCCAGGGTATGAGGGCCCAGTTGATATTACGCAAGTACCTAGTTCACATGTGGGATGTGAACAAACAAGCGTTTCATGTGGGGGCTCACATTCTTACGATAGATATCGAGGATATCTACTTTTTAACCGTGCTATCTCGTCATGGGTCCCGAGTCACACTTACAGGAAGAAGAGGTGGTGGTGCACCTATGAACCATTATATCAATGAGCATTGTGTGCCAGGTACTCATAAGCATAATGGTAAATTCACTATAAGAGATGTTTGATACTTGTCCCTAGGGACCATCCTCTATAACATAACACACATGGTAGGGAGTGCAACTCCCCATATGTCTCTTCAGAGCTACTTTCAGTATGCACTGGAATGTATGGAGCCCCGAGTTTTCAATTGGTGTGAAGGGGTTCTCAAGAGTATGAAAAACAAATTGACCAAGTGTAGGAGTGGTGAACTGAAACAGTTTGGATACGGTTCTTTTTTGGTTTCCTTCTTTCTAGAGGGGGTCCTGGTTTTGCGTTTACAGGTAGAGTGGGGTATGCTTGCCCCACAAGATCCGAGAATGAAGATGCGGGTCGACCTCATGGTACGACATGCAGCCAATCCTATCATTATATATATCGATGTTTTCTTTGACTGGTTGAGGAGTCAGATGCTCATGGTCAACGACTGTGCATATGATGGACTGGACTACCAAGGAGATCCAGATTTAGCTCTTCCTGAGGCTTCCCAATGGGGGGACATAGGTAAGAAGGAAATTTTGTTTATATCATGTTTTTGTGATTTTTAATGATATAAAATGTTTTTTATGTTGTTTATCGGATGACTATCAAATGCTCTTTGATAACACAGATGTGGGACCGTACCGCCCTACAGGTTCATCCCCTATACAGAGGCAAGGGGAGAGAGACGTCATAGCAGGAGTAGCTGTTGTCGATTATGAGACCATAGAGTAGAACCTAGAGGGACTCACAATGAACATCCCAGATGCCTCTATTGATGATATTCCGAGGCACTATCAGTGCCACACAGTGGGAGTGTTTGCTTCCATCGGTTGACTGCTCCATAGAGTAGCACGAGCAGTCGGATGTTATAGCGAGAAAAATCCTTGATGCTATATTGTATATGAAACCATGTGCTTCACATTTTTGATATTTTGGTCTTCGGACAAAAGCACTTTTTGTAAAACTTTTATTGTTATATATATATGAGGCTTCTACCGGATTACTTGTTGTATATACAAAGTGTGATTGGATTTTATAAATTTCTCAAATGTCTGTCTAACACATAATTATCCAATGCATCTGTTAATGTATTTAGACATCTAGGAACGTGTTGATATTCAATGTAATCAAAATGACGTTCCAAGAGGCGAATTCATAAATATACCCTTAATAACGTAGGACTTCGAATGGAGTAAACATTATTCAATTGTAGGACTACTAACTACGAATCAAGTCGTACAAAAAGATGATGGATCCCAAGTGAAACAACGTCGGTCAATAATTCGATGACTGCACTGTATTCCGCAATATTGTTAGTTGCACGACCAAAGCAAACACCATGTAGACTAATCAACTCATCTGTAGGTGCATAGATTGCCCAAGCAGTAGACGCTAATTTCTGAGTGCTGTGACTAGCGCCATCGGCGAAGGAATTGTAGGGTAGCAGAGACACCAACATCTGGAAACCAAGTACAACGCAAGGTAAGCAGCTGAAGGTCGAAACCAAACAACAAAAAAAACACGCAAGAGTATGATACACTAAAATACAAACACTCATGCAAAAATGACTTCAGCATAGTACTTCTTTAAGTAAATCCCATTTCTGGGTTCACTCAAAGGGATTCCATAATAATCAACTAGCTCATAAGCTCCCTTCTCCAACACTCATTTGACAATGTAAGGACCTCTTCACATGGCCTCGAATTTACCGCCCCCTAGTAGATCACAATCTTGTTCATAAAGGAGAACTAGATCACCTTCAGAAAAAACACGTGGCTTGACATGTTTGTCATATTGGGCTTTAACATGTTTCTTCTGAGTTTCAATAACTAAGGCGACATCGCGATGGGTTTCGTCTAGTTGCATCAGATACAAAAGACATTCCTCTTTAGTAGAGGTATTAGGGAGAAGTTCAACGACTAGTTTCAAAGACAATATTTCACATTCAATCGACAAGATATCTTCGACACCATAAACTAACTAGAAAGGTGTAAACCTCGTGGCAGACTTGATGGATGTCCGATAGGCCCATAATACCGAGAACAACATCATGTGCCAATTTTTCTTATGAATTCCTATCATCCGTCGAAGCATATTAATGAGAAATTTGTTGATTGCTTCAACTTGGCCATTGGCCTGTGGATAATAGGAGGTTGCGTTTTCATGGCGAAGACCCAACTTCTTAGTAAGTTCTGACATCATAAAATTTCAAAAATGACTACTGTGATCAGTAACGATGGATTGAGGGACACCAAACCGAGTAATGATATGATTGAATATGAAAAATGCTGCATTTTTCCTAGTGTTATCAAATGTAGGCATCGACTCAACCTATTTAGTGAAATAATCCATAGCTAAAATAATGTATCCATGCCCCCCTACCGAGTGAGGGTTACATGTCATGAATTCAATGCCCCATTTGGTGAATGGAGCAACAAAAAATACAGGATGTAAGGGAGCGAGATGAGATCTTATCTTGTTATTATAAGTTTGACAAGCATGGCATTTCTGGACAACAGTAATGCAGTCCTTAAACAAAGAAGGCCAAAAATAACCCACTCGTAAGATATTTTGGGCAGTGGCATACCCAGACATATGAACGCCGCATGCTCTAGAGTGAAAATCATTCAAATATTTCTCAGCTTCATCGTAGGTGAGACATCATCGAAAAATGGAATCAACACCGTGACGGTAAAGGATATCACCAAGAATGATGTATTGGCGGGCTTGATATCATATGCGATGACGATATGTACTAGATAGGTCGGGCTAGAAAGTTAGAGTCTGGAGATAGATAATAATATCTCCATACCATACGTCATCAGAACTGATCAGAAAGAGGGATTCATCAGGCAAGGAATCCTCTTCCACATTTTCTGTCTCAGTAGAGGGAAGGTCACATATCAGTTTGACAAAAACCAAGGATTTCTTTGACTTAGCGCGTTCAAAATCCAAGTCAAACTCCTAGAGAATCACTATCCATTTGGAGTACTTGCCCCCCAACAATTTTCGAGTAAGGATATGTTGCATGGGGTTGCTATAAGAAATAACAGTGGTTCTGTGTAATAAGATATAATGACGAAATCGTTGGACAACTTGAACAACTTCCAAGGCTAGTTTCTCCACATGTAGGTATTTGGTTTCGGTAGTCATGAGACTCTGACTCAAATAGTATATCACATGTTCATCATGTGAATCATCCTCTTGGACTAAGACCATGTAAATGGTAGAGTATGAAGCAACTAAGTAGAGGAAGTAATCACAGCTATAGTTAGGGGGAAACAATAATGATGTACGGGTTAAGGCAAGTTTCAAAGCTTCAAAGGATTTGTTCGTAGTATCGTCCCATACAAAATCGTAACCTTTCTTGAAAAACCGGGTAAATCCTTTCGTTAATTCAGCGTAATTGGGGATGAAACGACACAAAAAGTTTGCCTTCCCTTGCAAACTTTGGAGCTACTGTAGTGTGGAAGGAGGAGGTAGGTTAAGAATAGCCTCAACCTTCAAGGGGTCTACTCGAATCCCTTGTATAGACATAATGAAACCTAGAAGTCGGCTAGAATCCACACAAAAAACACATTTGTGTGGGTTCAAACGTATATGATAATAATGATAGCGTACAAAAATGGCCCTTAAATGTGCCGGGTGATCTTGGCGATGCATGGAATGCACCGGGAGATCGTCAAGATAGCGTTGCACAATGTTCTTAATATCATTAAAAGCGTAAGACATAGCATGTTGAAAGGTCACACCAACATTCTTGAGACGAAAAGGTAACTTCCAGTAGGCAAATGTTCCCCAAGGGAAAATAAAAGTAGTCTTGTGTTGATCCACTTGTAAAATATTAATTTGATTATAGCCAGAGAAACCATCCATTAAAGAGAAGATTTCACTCTTGGCACAGTCATCGGCGATTTGGTCAACAAAAGGGGCAGGATAATTGTCCTTAGGACAAGCCTTATTTATATCCCTATAATCTATGCAAACGTGGATCATGCCTTGTTTTTTATTGTCTGGAACAAGATTGGATACCCAATCGGTCAAAGCCACAAGATAGATAAAGCCAACTTTAAGAAAATTTTCAACTTCAAGCTTGATAACAATGGCTTTATGTGGATGGACTGGGCGAAGTCTCTGTCGAATGGGTTTAACTTTCAGATATGTCTTAATCTCATGCACAACAATACCAGGATCAATACCTGGCATTTCTTCATAACTCTAGGCAAAAACGTCACAAAATTCTTGGTAAAGGGATTTATACGTGTGGACCTCATCTGTAGAACATGAGGCCCCAATATGAAAATTCTCCATGACCCCAGGTTTAATCGATAAGTCGAGAGGGACGGTAGGTGAAATGTTACTCAAGTTCCCTTTGTACAAGACATCGTGTTTTGACTCAGGAACTGAAGAAATAACAACAACGGTCGACAAAGTCAAAACCCATTGGTAACTCTCTATGGTATCACATTCTAGGAATAAAATGGAGCGATGATTTCCATCATCCCATGGAGTATATTCCATAGAAATGACCGACATGATCATCTCATTAGTAGGAAAGATCACATGGAACAGATAAGGAGATGAATCATAGAGAGAAGGAGGAGAGCGGGTTGCTGATTGAATAACTTGATAAGCGGATTCAACCAGACTTAAAGGCATCTTGTCACTGTAATGAAGGTAGTCACTAGAGCTAGGTACTACCCATGGGTCATATGAATCTGGGGTTTGACGAACAATGGTGGATATCATGTTAATTGAGGAAACAAAAGGAGGGGGAATATCGGGTGGTGGGATTGGAAATGTACCCATCAAAGTTGAATCTTTCAAAAGACCCACTCCGACATTCTCGTAATCAAGAGGTATCTTCGAGATAAAAGTTACGTTGCTAGTACGAGAATCGAAATTAAAGAAGGACAGTTGGTCAACAATAACGACCTTTCCTTGGTGTGGGAATCGTAACACACGAAAAAGGGTAGACACAACTGCATGCATGGAATCAATCCAGCTACGACTAAGTAAAAGTTTATAATCAAGAGGTGCATCGAAGACCTCAACCTCGACATTGACCGATTTACCTTCCATTGTAATAGACAACAAGGGAAGAAAACCATAAGTTTTAAAACCTGTACCATTAAAATCCTTAAGTGTATTGTGTGATTCGGTGAGGGTATGAGAGCCAATAGATTTCCAACAAGTGATGGACATAATGCAAGTCTAGGCTCCTTTGTCAATAACGGTTCTACAAATATTCTTTTTTTCAACAACAACTTAGATCTGAAACGCTAGATGAGGAGGAAGCCTTGAATGTGATCTTCCAAGTCAAAGATTATTAAATTAGTGTTTGTGGGATCAATTCCACCAATAACATTTAACAGTGTCTTCCGTTGAGCGGGACAACTTTGAAGGAATTCGAGAGATAACATCACAAAGGGTGCTTGTGCAAGATCTTCTACAATACTGTAGTTTTGGGTAGCATGTGCGTGAGGATTGAAGGCAGACTTTCAAACAATACCCTTGGGAGGAGGGTGAAGAACTGTATCGAGACCTGGTCTTTCGATATGAAAAGGACCGTTTGGAGGTGAAGTTGGGGGAGGAATTTGAACCAACTAAGGTGGTATATCATCAACTTTCTCCTTTGACGTAGAGTAATCTTTGGCTCGAGTTGTGACTGCAAATTCATTCTTTTTAGAGTCACCAATACACATAAGGACATAAGAGGAGGTAGAAGGAAAATATTGGTCATGAATGACTAGATGGGTTTGCTGCTGAGAAGGGAAAAGCTGTGACAAAATGATAGGTGTAGAAGGATTTCCGGTTCCTTGGAGTAATTTAGTAACCTTGGTGCGTCTTTGACAATCTTTCTTGTAATGATCATCACCACAAATAAGGCAAGGGTAACAAGTTTTAAATTTATCTTTCTCATCAATGGTCTGCATTTTGGTTTTGTTAGATTGTGGATTATTATTCTGATCCTCCTTGTTTTTACCCTTCCCTTTCTTTTTATTTTGGTTTTTTCCAGCAGGTGTGGATTGAACATAATTAAATTCAACAGTCTTACCGGTGGAAGGAGTAGGAGTAGGAATATTTTGTGCATCAGAATGAGTAGATTTGGGATTGGTGTGACCAACGTGTGTGTACTGAGCTTCATCATGAAAATTTCCAATCACACCATCAACAACATGAGAAGCTGCTGGAGGTGTTTGGGTAGGGTTTGTGGAAGGACGATGTGCGTCAGAGATCAAATCATAAAGTGTTCCCGTTTGCGAATAAATGAGATCTAGATACTGAGCACGACTGATTGTCTGCTCTTCAGTGACAACACTACCCATGGAGACATCACGAGCGATAGTTCCAATGAGTGATTTGGTAAACCACTCAACCAATAGTTGATCAAGAATAGGAACTTTGATCAAACGTCTTCTTCTCCTCCACTCATGGATGTGATCAGAAATATGAGTGGACGAGGATTGTTTAAAAGAAATCAAAATTTTGGTTCCTGTCTCGTATCGAATTGGCAACTGGTAATGTGTCAAAAAGGCCATGGATAGGGTGTTAAATTTGTTAAAGAAACCTCTTGGTAACTCGATGTACCATTTTGATGCTGAACCCGTAAAAGTTTGTTGGAAAATTCATAATCTTATGGATTCATCCATCAGGGAGTTGGATGAACACCATAGATGAAAATGTATAACATGATTATTCAGGTCCTCTCTTGCTCGATTGTCAAATTTAGGAATGTTGGATGGTAGTTTGGCCGGTATAATGGGCCAATAAGTATAATGTAAAATAGGATCATTCAAAATCCTAGACAGATCTGGTAAATCCAAAGTGGCTAGAAAAGGGAATTGTTGGTTCACTTGAGGAAACTGGTAGTTCTGAGGGGGAATCCCTGTAGGTATACCAGTAGGACCGTAAGCAGTTTGTAGATAATTAGACAGTCCTGATAGATTCGGTTGTGGAGGATTTTTAGGCATATAGCCCACAGGGTTGGGTTGATTAGGTACATTCCCTTGGAAAGGAACATTAGATTGAAAGTTTTGACCCCAAGTGGGATTCAAAGAACTTGGATACGGTTGGCCGAGGTTAGGGGGTACACAATCATTGACTTGAGGATGTTTCCCCCCGGACGATTGTATATTTCCTTGGAGAGGAAGGTTCGAAGGTTGAGATTGTAACACATGTACACATTTTCCATAAATTGGTTTATGGACTCCAACTTGAGGTTGCCCCCTGTTGGCAGCATGCCAAAATGGGAAAGAAGGCATGCACGAAGAAGAATGACAGCTGGAAGAGAAATAGTGGGAAAGAAGGCATGCACGAAGAAGAACGACAACTGGAAGAGAAATCGTGGGAAAGAAAGCATGCGAGAGGAAAGAGACAACTAGAAAGAAGCACAACATGTGCGCATGCAAGAAGGAGGCAACAACTAGAAGGTGGCATCGAACACATGCGGAGAAGGAAGACCTAACGACATAAAAGTTAGGGTTTTTGATAAGAGCTTTTGTGTAAATGGCTGAAGAGCCCGATAGATATAAATATAGGAAATCAGGTATCAAAGAGAGGTTGGTTCATCATTCGAGAGTTCAGAGATTCAGAAGTTTGGAGATTGTGTGAAGGTTGAGCTTCCACTTATGTAATATTTTGATAAGAGAATTACTTGGAATGAGAGAGCTAAGTGGGAGGTAGGCCTCAAGGATCAGATTGCAGGCTGAGGAGCCTAGTGCGATCTAGTTTGCCTCACAGAGATCTTGCTGGTATGAGAAGAATTGTAAACGCGAGGCACGAGAACTGCAAAACTATCATAATAAGAGAGCCAAGAGCCAAATCTTTGTGGATGTAGCCCCGGGAGGGTGTGAACCACGATAATACCTATGTGATGCGATGAATGGATGTGTATCTCTGTTTACTTTTGTTAGTTAAATGCTAAATGCAATGGATAAATGAGTTATTATTCTGTTTATTTCATTTCTGTTACGTTGTTGAATTCCAAAGGTCAGATAATAATAAGTTGTAATACATATCATAAGCAATGGCTCAGAACACAGACCCTCTATCTCCTACTCAATCCTAGGCTATAAACACCTGAGTCTTATAACCACCCATAAAATCTATCTCAAGTGAGACTGCACAGTACATTCTGTGTGCTGTGTTGCCTTCTGGTTCACTAGAAGGGCCGATAGTTTTAAGCTTTGTTGGTACCCTGAAAGATACGAACCCTGGGTCAGTAGCGTAGAGTTGTCTGGTAGGTTAAATAACCAACAAATGGTCCCGTTTCCATTGTAAGAGGAACAAGAAAGGATTGAGTAGATGGGATAGAACACATGTGGACAAAATGAGCGAAACTAGAATACTGTTGAGTCACTAGAAGGGAATGTTCCGACTGTGAAACCCCACGAAATTAGAAATTGAAGGCTGGTTGAGAACTAAAGAGTTAGAGTTTTCCCAGAAAGATAATATAAATCCTATCCTAACACCTCACAAATATATGGATAAGTACGTGTTTATGGATTTGCATGAAGTCTTTTTCTGTGATTTTCCTCATCTATTGCAGGAGTGGATATTAAGGTTGAAAGATGACCACGTGACGAACTGGATTCGATAGCTAGATTGGACCCCAATACAGATTGACTATTTACAACATGTGAACAAAAAATTCACCCGCGGAGTCGACTTTTGGCTTGATAGTATTGTGGCAGGCTTCATCACATAATTTTCAGTTGACACAACAAAGTCATACAACGTGGCAGAGAAGGAATTTTTACGCGGACCTCGTGGAAGGTACATTCGATCACTGTATACTTCGATTAAAATACTGCTATATACAAAAGGTGTAATGACGATGGAAACATATAGCTAAAATTCCCTACGTGCATGGGAGAAGGGGGGAAGCACCGACAGAGGGAAGGATAAATGGCCGAAGGAGAGGATAGAGGCAAGAAGGAGGAGGAATTCTTGGACCCGATCTTGATGGATGATGACCAACTTAAGTGGATCTTGGCATCACTTGGAATGACGTGTAGCAGAGTACCCTACCAATATAAGGTGAATACCAAGAAAAGAGTCGTAGCCATGAGGGAGGGATTGGAAAGTGACAAAGAAGAGGTAGAGGATCTCTAGGTTGTGGAGTAGATTGAGGAAATCCTGTGTGCAACCTATGAGAGGAAAACAAGAGGCCCAAGAATAGGAGGAGAAGATAGCCACCCTTTCCATATTAATGTCAGTGTGGAACCCATAAACCCATGTGAGACTCATACACCAAAGAGAACATCATCATTTAGACAACTGAAGTTTGAAGGAAGTTTGATAGCGAGAACCACATCTACCACAGGAGAAAAAACTGGAGGAGCCGGTTCAGGCAATACAAGTCAAGTATCTACACCGCACGACGAAGGTAGAAATTCAGTCTTTAGAATGGCAGGACATGACCCCACGATTAGATTACCAGAATTTAGAGGAGAAACAACAAAAGACATGGAGAAGCATTTGTTCATTTGTGCTAAGATCTGGGAAGCAAAATAGATCACGAATGAAGATAACAAACTTGCGCAGCTAGCAATCATTCTAAGAGGCCGCACACTAGACTAGTACATGAGTCTAGACACAAACAATGCTCCTGGGATGACGAGGACACTAACATACATCAAGAAGCTACTAATTAATGAGTTCCAGAAGCCGAGATCAAAGGACCAGTACATGAATGAAATGATTGAGATTCAACAGAAGGCATGAGAGTTCGTATGGGATATTGACCAAAGATTTAAGCGATTGAAGGGAAAGTTAAAATACTTTATGATCGAGATGCAACACTGGAATTTGTTTGCCAACTCACTACTCCCACATTTAAAATACCCCTTACGAAAAAAGAAGTTTCAGATGAAGGTTGAGGCGCTACAAGAATCCTTGCAGCTGGAAGTGAACCAGTACCAGCAGACGAACCCAACCATTGAAGAATTGAAGGAGGATTTGAAGAACCTCACATTTTAGTTGAATCAAAATAAAAACAAGGACAAACGAGAAGTTGTTTGGTGCACCACATGCATGACAGAAGGACACCACAAGAATGAGTGTCCAACATTCGCGTAGTATATGGAAACATGCATGCCAAACCCACTCCCACAGGGAGGACTATGGTGCGAAATATGCAAGAAACCAGGTCACGACCCTTATCACTACACGATGATGCAGAAGTACCAGACAGTTCCCAAGAATTCTTATTGCACTTTTTGTGAGTCTGTAGACCACGACGACAAATATTGCAGAACTATGGAGTTGATATAGGAGAGAACATCAGATGCCTATAGGGTACAGGATGAAATGATGACTGGGCAAACAACGCCATAGTTCAATCAAGCCACAACTCCATACAATACTGCACAACAATAGTACAATACTGCGCAACAACCATACAACAATATGCAACCATAGTACAACCCGGTGCAACCCCAGTTGAATATTGCACAGTACAACCAGACACCACCATATAACACGCCGAGAGGGGACAAAGCAGGCTATCGAGGAGGAGGACGAGCCAGAGGAGGCTTCAGACGTGGCCGAGGACCAGTCACGTGTCACAATTGTCAGCAACCGAGACATTATGCAAGGGAATGCCCATTGCCACCAGCAACTTGTATGTACTGTCGTGCATCAGATCATGAGACAGAGGAATTCCCGACACTGTTAGTAAAGATCCAGGAAAAAAGGAACCAGAACAATCAAAATGTTCAATGGATTTCAGCTGAAGCAAGGGAGGATGGACGAAATATCAACATAGTCACCCAAGGAGGAACAAAGACAGGAAACAACACAGTCCGACAAGAACCTGCATAGAACCAGTGGGTAAGAAAGAATATTGAACCAAGGAAGCACTTCGATGCACCCAAAGAAAATGATACTTTTAAGGAAGCTAGACATGAATTTCAGAGAAAGGACACAACGTCGACTTCGTCTATGAAACCAACCCACTAAGCCCCAGAATATGAAATGCCACCATCATTGGATCATACCAAAGGACTGTCACTTAAGGGACAAGTAAGTACTATCCAATACTTTTTGCAGTCATGCATCAAAATACTAAGAGATCCTTCATCTGTGAAAATATTGCAAAACATCTTAGAGAAATGTAGCAATGAGACAGAACAAAAGCTAGAACAAAAAATTGTCAATCACCTACACACAAGGTGAAGAACTAGTAGGGAATTCAGATTAAATGCCAACATTAGGGATTTCAATATGAGAGATATCATACTAGACCTAGGATCCGAAGTAAATGTACTACCCAAGAAAACCTGGCAATGCATGGGAGAACCAACCTTGGGATATTCTAATGTCTAATTAAAATTAGAAAACCAACACAGATTCCTACCAATCGGGAGGTTGAAGGTTGTAACGGTAGATCTTGATGGCATGCACACCAAAGTGGATTTTGAAGTCATCGAAATAGTAGATGGCACAACACCATACCCGGAACTACTTGTTCTGGACTAGGAATTCGACAATTAGACCATAATTAATTTGAAGACAATAAAAATGACATTTCAATCCGGAGATTACAGGGTTATAGCACCACTAGATCCATCAGAAGGGGAAAGGTTCTTAGAACCCACTTGCCTAGACTTAGAGGAAAATCGACCAGTTATACAGGAAAAATGTGCGCAAGGAGGATTATGTAAACCCAACTGCAGACGGGGTAATCAATTGACGTAGTATTAATTCATGCACGATGGATTTAGACACTGGGTTAGAAAATTGGCAGTCGAGACTACATGAAGTATCCATGAGAATATGTGCAAGAATAGACTGTGCAGTGCGATGGATAGGCATAGAAATCACAGAACCACCCAGTTTCCATGGATTTAATGATTTGGAAACATTCTTAACACAATATGAAGATTAAGTATTAGAGAACCAAAGGCTACTAGCATTGGAATTAACACTCAAGGCCACACCTGCCAGATGGTGGGGCACACACAAGGATACCATCACAAACTAGTACCAATGTAAAAGTCTACTGCGAATAAGGTTCGACAGACCACAGAAAAACAACAAACAATAGAAATATGAAGGATTCAGGACACTAGTGAAACACTTGAGGGAGTGCGAAACGTTGTGGAAATTGACACCACCTAAGGAATGGCCTCACCACTTACATTAGAAGGCACACTAGTGAACTGGTATATAGATCAGGAACTGCACAAAGGAACTACAACATGGGCGACTTTGCAGCAAAACTTTACCACCTCCTTCTCATTTGAGCATGAGAACCCCAACATAGACACAGCTCATAAATGAATCAGAGGAGTCATATTCATTGAGGAGCCAGAAGTAGAACTTATTACCGAATATCAACAACGAAATAAACAGACAGTCAAGGAACTACTGTCATGTTACCAGGTACAGGAGGACATACCGAATGAAGAGAACCCACACGAAATTCAAATTACAGAAGAAGAAGGCGACATAGACATTACGGGACCAAAAATAGAATATGAAGTTATCTCTGCGCCAATAAAGGTAAATAAAGTTAACATCGGTACAACGGAACATCCCAAAATGGCCAACATTGAAGACTACTGGGATGACCCAACAATAGAAAGTATTACAGAACTGTTGCGCGAATACAACAACTTATTTCCTACAACATTTACAGAGATGAAAGGTATAGCAAGTGAACTGGGAGAAATGAAAATACCTCTCAGACCCGAAGCAAGACCAATCAGACAATGACCATATAGACTGAACCCTTTATATAAACAAAATGTTAAAGAGGAGATTGACTGAATGCTCAAAGTCGGCATAATCGAACCAGTCGAGGAATCAGAGTGGATAAGATCGATGGTTGTACAGGACATGAAGCAAGGAAGAGGGATTAGGATATGTGTCAACTTGAGGAATTTGAACGATGGATGCCTACACAACCCATTCCCTACATTGCTCACGGATGAAGTGCTAGAGAATGTGGGGGGACACAAAGCGTACTCATTCACCGATGGATTCTCAGGTTACCATCATATTAAGATAACACAGGAGGATAGATACAAGACCACATTCGCGATGGAATGGGGATCTTACCAATATACAGTCATGCCCTTTGGACTGAAAAATGCACCAACAATATTCTCCAGAGTGGTTATCGCAACATTTAAAGAATTCATCCACCAGTTTCTCGAAGTATATCTAGACGACTGGACAGTATATAGTCTATTGAAAGACCATGTAGAAGTCTTACGCTTGGTGCTAGAGTGATGAAGACAGTGTCAGATATCATTGAACATAAATAAATGCATATTTGGAACACCGTTTGGGATACTATTGGGCCATATAGTATGCAAACAAGGGATATTAGTCGATCCAGCAAAGGTCACTGTCATCGTTAATCTACCAGGGCTGAAAACAGTCTGTTATCTATGAGCGACGTTAGGACACACATGATACTATCAGAAATTTATCAAAGGATATGCATAGATCACAACACCAATGGAAAAAATGCTAAGGAAGGATACAAAGTACCAATGGAACAATGAGTGTCAACATGGTCTGGATACCCTGAAGGAAAATATGGTCACTACGTCGATATTAGTATTTCCGGACTGGGGAAAGGCATTCCATGTGCATGTAGATGCATCAATGACAACACTGGGAGCTATCTTAGCGCAGCCAGGAGCAGGAGACTTGGATCACCCGATATCATTTGCAAGCAAAAAACTATCCGATTCAGAACAAAATTATAACACAATGGAAAGAGAAGGCCTAGCTATGGTTTAGACACTTCAGAAGTTCATACACTACTTACTGGGAAAACATTTTAAGATGTTTACAGATCACTCAACCCTAAAGTACCTAGTCAACAAGCTAGTGTTGAGGGGGAGAATCTGCCGATGGTTACTATTATTTCAGGAATTTGACTTTGAAGTAATCATCAAACCAGGGAAACTAAATTCCAAAGGACTATGGTGGCCAACGATCCATAGGGACTCGAAAGAATACTGTTAGGGATGTGATGTCTGTCAAAGGGTCGACAAACCCAACATAAGGGATGAGATGCTGTTACGACCACAAATGACACTACATGCATTCGATAATTGGGAAATAGAATTTTTGGGACCTATTAACCCACCAGCCAAAAGAACAGGGGAAAGATACATCATCACCACGATGGAATACCTAACAAGATGGGCAAAAGCTTCATTGGTAAAGGACTGTAGCGCAGAGACTGCTCCACACTTTTTATTCGAACAAGTAATCACTGGGTTTGGGTTCCCAAGAATTCTGATGAGTGATCAAGGCACGCATTTCATAAATAGCACCATCTATGCGATGCTCGAATAATTTGAAGTTCACCACCAGAAAAGCACACCGTATCACCCACAGGCGAATGGCACAGTAGAAGCCTTCAACAAAGTTCTAGAGAATGCATTGAAAGAGATATGTAATGTCAACAGAGATGACTGGGACCTTAAAGTACCAGCAATATTATGGGCATATAGGATGACATGTAAGAAGTTGACAGGGCACACACCATTCAAACTTGTCTACGACTAAGAAATGGTAGTACCATTGGAATTTTTAATACCCAGCGTACGCGTAGCCACTATCACACAAATGACAGAACGCGATGCGATGCAAGAAAGGTTACATCAACTGTTAGCAATGGAGGAAGACCGAATCTTGGAAGGATTCCATCAACAAGTGTAGAAGGCTAGAGAGAAAGAATGGCATGATCGACTCACTAAGAAGAAGACTTTCACGGAAGGAGATCTAGTATTTCTCTACGACAACAAATCGGTCCAGCACCCAAGAAAGCTGAGAATGCATTGGTTAGGAACATACAAGGTCAAATCTGTAATAGACAGTGGAGATGTACAACTAAGAGATATAGAAGGTACATACCTTGAAGGAATGATCAACGAGAGCTGACTGAATATGTACAAGGATAGTCGACCACCCACCGCGCAGTAAAAAAAAGAAAAAAGAAAAAAGAAAAAAGAAAAAATCGAAAAGCCATGAAAAAGCCACAAGATGCTCGAAACAAGAACGTAGTAAAAGCAAGGGTAACAGTCACATGCCTAAGACAAATGAGCGGGAAACTAAAAGATGGAAAAATCCGTACGATAGGACAACACAAAGCGGAATTAAGGCACGGCAAGGACTGATGGAACGTCACATTAAACACGCCAACTGGAAACAACCAGAGAAGCGTAATTGAAAGTAAGAAACTACCACAGATGCATTGAATCCACAGTTATGGTACAACAATTGCATCATGGAGGAAGTGTCTTCGATAAGCTTCAGAACAAGACCCTACAACATGCGAGCATGGAAGAAACTTGTCTATTCGCGAAAGAAGAACATAGAGAGAGAAATAATAGCTTGAACGGGCAGAGAGAGATCACAGGCCTCTATAGACAACAACCGCTCGATACTCACCACTATGGCACCACCGAAGTCTGCTGAACCAGGATCGACTGCCAGGCCGACTAGAGTCCAAACTAGGTCATGAGGACCATTGGAAGAAAACGAGCAGTATCAACTGGAGATCGTCGATATCGATGAGATCCCATCACTAGATATACCATCAGTGAGCCCTACACTGATACTGGAAGATATTCAGTGGCCACAACCAGAGGAAATGAAAGAGGATACGCAAGCAGAACCGCGGGAACCTCCGAATGAAGAAGCAAAACCTCAATAGGAAGTGCTACCTGAAAGCACCAAACCAGCCACGGAAGGCAACAACACAACACATAATCGAGGATCAGAAGGGAAATCCGACGAGCCACAGGTACCCAGCCTTGATAAACAGATAGAAGAGACTGCGTGAACTACCTCGGCTTGGCTAGAATGGATTATAGGGCAACAAACGGGGATTGTTGGAACTTCGTACCAAGCACCACAACAGGACGACATAATTTTGATACCGAGCTCACCTAGTAAGAAATTGTCAGCATAAATTGTGCTATCATGCATACTGGAGGGTTTACAGGTAGAACCGCAGTTATTGGGTCACGTTGGGAAGCTCAAGTATTTCGACCATGATGTCTCAGACGACACTAAGTACCCAGAACTTGCACCCAGAGTGTTTATGAAGAACATAGTGGTTAACCAACTTGGAGAAACAATCAGTCAGCCGCATCAGTGGGCAGTTGGACTAGACCGAACTGACATTTTAGGACTGTTACAACTCCCACACTTTGGAAGAGGACAATACGCAACTGCATGTGTCAAGCAGCTGTTAGCAGTTATGAATGGAGGGGATATATGGCTAGACAGACCCGTCCCCATAACAATGGACCGTATCACCCATATAATAGGACTACCTAGCTGGGGTATGGATCCCACACTGATTTTGGATGATAAATCCAAGGAAAAAGTGTTAGCAGAGGAAATGAAGAAGAAATAAGGCACAACGAGGGGAACAAGAGACATTATAATCAAACAGATCAACAACCCAACAACACAATTAGGCGCAAAGATCTTATCCTGTATGTTGCTAAGGAAATGCTACAAATATGAAGTACCAACAAGAGTCATCGCAGTTGCAGCTCAGTGCGCAGAAGGCACCTTCATAAGATGGGAGCCTTATTTGTTAAACTTATTCCAAATGGATTGCAGGGACGCGCAGGAACTTGGCACATAATTTCATTACTCATGGCTGATAACCCTTATAGCCTTCATGGGATGGAGGGAACCAAAATATGTAGTTTTTGCTACAAGACGAAATCCTGAGGGAGCGAGATATCGAGTATTGAGATCAGGGCCACAGACTAGATAGAAGAGGGAAAATGGAATCATCTTTGAAGCATACCTACAAGATATGCAGGAAGCCATTAACCGATCATGGAGAATAACACCATAAGCTGTCATGTGATATGGGACCATCTCTAACTTTTGGGCAACAAGGCAAGCCATGTGGATACAACCAAGGCAGGATCCCCATAATCAGTGGCTACCGATGTGCTACTACATCACAGAAGGGGATATAGACATGGTCATCAATGAATGACTTGCTAAATGGAAGATCCCATCCATTCCCCGGGAAGTACCTAAAGGACCCACAGAAGGAGAGGCAACATAGACAGAAACACATCCTTCGCAAAAATTAGTGCCTAAGAAACCGAGGACGGGCCAAAACAAACCACCTCCATCAAGCGAAGGGTCGGAGCAGACAAGAACCTAGAAGGAGCAGAAAAAGAACAAAAAATAGACAATGAAAACCAAGGGAATGCATGAGACCACCCCAAACCCCACCGCACAGGATCCAGGGGGAAATAAGAGATCGACTGAACAAGCCGCAGGTGTGCACAAGAAATCAAAGGCACAACGAGCATCACCAGACCTGACGATCACGAAGGATGATGGAGAAATTATCTCCAGAATGGTTCAGGATTGTCTGGAGGAAGACTTCGACCACACAACACATCAAAGGGATGAGCTATAGAAAGAGTTGGCAGAAATAAGACAGCTCCTCAAGACACTCGGAGAAGCCCAGAGCACAAGTAGCAGCAGAGGCATAAAGTAGTCGACAACACAAACCAACAAAAGAATGGAGATCGAAGAATGAGATCTAGCTATTCCAATGCCACACGCATCCAAAATGGTCCACATAAAACCAAACATGCTGTGAATGGATGAAATAGTGGGACAGACACCACTGAAGGATTTGGACCACATTCAATTGGTCTTGACACAAATGTTGTCAAGAGAAGTGTATAATTACAGGTTAGCATTGACCACGAGATGCAGTCTCGAGCACATAAGAACTTAGTCGAGCTATAGAAAACAACAAAGCAGTGGGAAGCACTGGAAAAAGAGTACGGGTAGGCCAAATCAGAAACTCAGAAGGAGATGGAACACAGGAACAAGATGGAACGCAGAGTGGGATAAATTTTTGGGAAACTTCCAAACATCGTGGAGGGAAACGAACTCCCAACCACAGAAAAGAACGACCAGATTGCGCAGGAAATTGCACAATACCAGAAGGAGATCGGGGATCTCCGAGAACAACTAACACCAATGACTCCACCAGCATTAAAGGAGAAAAGGAGGCAGGCAACAACAACGCAAATACAAGAGATGGAGAAATAGGATAGCACAACAGTTGACTTGATCGATAACGCGACCCAGCTTTGGACAAGACAGGAGGAGGATCCACAGGTTCAACGCTAGGACTAGGAAGAGGAAAGGATCAATGTAGCGATCCAAGAACTCAAGAAGAAGAAAAATATCATACTGATCCCAGAATGCTTAAAGGGGATGCAAGAGTTGAAGAAGATGCACGTAGAACTCATCATTGCGCAGAAACAAAAACAAGAGTGGTAGGCTCAAATAGAACCATTACAGGAATGGGTAGCAGAAGTACTCACACATGCAGAAGAAAATAGAGCACAAATGGCGCAGACCCAGGCAGAATGCGTAGGAATACTGAGTGATGAAGTGGTCATTCAGGTAGTCGAAATCATTAAGGAGAAGACTACGCAGGCACTAACAATAGCAACAGAGCTAAGGGAAAAGTTCCAGATGATCACTGAAGAGATCGAGGTAGCTCATAAAGATTAGGTGACTTGGGACGAGTCAAATGTCAGTGTTGGGGGCCTGTTGGCAGTAGGCCGAAATGGGAAAGAAGGCGCGCACGAAGAAGAATGACAGCTGGAAGAGAAATCGTGGGAAAGAAGGTGTGCACGAAGAAGAATGACATCTGGAAGAGCAATCATGGGAAAGAAAGCGTGCGGGAGGAAAGAGACAACTAGTAAGAAGCACAACACGTGCACATGCAAGAAGGAGGCGACAACTAGAAGGAAGCAGTGAACACCTGTGGAGAAGGAATATCTAACGAAAAAAAAGTTAGGGTTTTTGATAAGAGTTTTTGTGTAAACATTTGAAGAGCCTGATAGATATAAATATAGGAAAGTAGGTATCAAAGAGAGGTTTGTTTGTCATTCGAGAGTTCAGAGATTGTGTGAAGGTTGAGCTCCCACTTATGTAATATTTTGATAAGAGAATTACTTGGAATGAGAGAGCTGAGCGGGAGATAGACCTCGAGGATCAGATCACAGGTTGAGGAGCCTGGTGAAATCTGGTTTGCCTCACAGAGATCTTGTCTGTTTGAGAAGAATTGTAAGCACGAGGCACGAGAACTGCAGAACTATCATAATAAGAGAGCCAAGAGAAAAATCTTTGTGGACGTAGTCCTGGGAGGTGGTGAACCATGGTAATAACTGTGTGATGTGATGAATGCATGTGTATCCCTGTTTACTTTTGTTAGTTAAATGCTAAATGTGATGCATGAATGAGTTATTATTCTGTTTAGTTCATTTCTGTTACGCTATTGAATTCCAAAGGTCAGATAATATTAAGTTGTGATACAAATCATAAACAATGGGTCAGAACGTAGACCCTCTATCTCCTACTCAATCCTAGGTTGTAAACACTCGATTCTTACATCCACCCATAAAAGCTATCTTGGGTGAGACTGCGTAGTACAGTTTGTGTGTTGTGTTGCCTTCTGGTTCACTAGAAGGGCCGATAGTTTTAGGCTTTGTTGGTACCCTAAAATATACGAACCCCGGGTCAATAACAAAGAGTTGCCTGGTAGGTTAAATAACCAACACCCCTCAAGTGGAGGTTGTCCCCCAATTTGGGGTTGTCCCCCAAATTGAGGTTTCCCCCCAGCTTGAGGTTGAACTCCAATAGGAATCTGGAAAATAGAAGTGATAGAATGACTGGTGCCTCCAATTGGATTGGAGCCACTAGGGCCAGGATGAGGAGATCCTCCCAACAAGGGTGGAGGAGGAACATAAGGCCCTCCAGAGAGAATCTGAGCAGGTGTAGGAACAATTTGACTTGCAACATTATACCAAGGAGGAACAAAAAGTCCAGAACCTCCGTATGGAACTTGGGTAGGGATATAAATGGAAGTATTCATATCTCTATACCTAGGGGGAAATGATGGCTTTAATCTAGGTGGAATTGGTGTCCCAATTAGAGCTTGGGAGATAACCACATTTCTGGTAGTAATAGTGGTAGCTTGTGGGACCATAATAGAATGGGCCATCTAGAGAGTAGGAATTGAGTGAGAACCAATAAAAAATTGGCCTGAAACAATGATGACATTATTGGTAGTACCGGTAAAATGATCTAAAGGTACCTAATAGGTAACAGACGTCTCGGGCATTTGCGATGCCATAGGTGGATCAGGAATCGCTCCTAGGTGGTTGTAAATATCTCGTACTATCAATGGGAAGAAACTAGGATTAAAAGTTCTAATAGTATGATCTGGTGTCCTAAATGGTTCCCTTTGAAAAAGTGGATCCTCTACTCCAGATATTCCGTTAGGTCCAGTAGGTAATTCAATATTATCAACGAAAATAATTTCCCAGGATGAGTTCATCCGAAGCATATGCAGATCTCGTCTAATACTCAATGTTGGGTTTGTGGGAAGTCTAAATGCTTCTAAGGAATCTAAAACAATTCAAAATCCTTCCAAAGAGTGTATGCTTCCAACCTCAGAAGCTAATTCATTATTGACTACTCCCTCGGGAGAGCCTTCTAGTGAATTAGGAAGCAAAGGGAGGTAACCTTCCTGATATTCTAGGGGTATCCCTTGCATTCTATGTGAATGAGTAAGGCTGATGTTGGATGAACCAAGTAAAGAACGAAACAATCTATGGCCAAATAGAGAAAACAACAAAATTCACTAATAAAATCTATAAATCAAACCAAGCAAACAAACCTTCTTATTTTGAAGTCACTAGTTGGTGATGAAATCCAACATCATGAAATCAAGACAAGAAGGGGTTGGCGTAAAGTGGGTGGAAAAGTTACGTTGACGACCTGCTTAATGGACTTACACTCTAGTGCAAGCTCCCACACATAATCATGGGTATACCCTCCAAGGAGCCCAAGTGAATTTGGCTAACGTCAATTCTAGGTACCGTGAAGACTTTCTCCTCCATAGTCACCTTGTGTAAAGACTCTAAAGAGATAGGCCACTAAAGTTACGAACTACAACATTGATGTCTGGGGAAACAATCCACAGTTTGATCCATGCGCAAAGGCAGGGTATCTAGCCCGAAATCAACTCGAAAGTCTTCCACTCATAATTGTGGGTATACCTTCAAGTGACCCCCATAATACACACAATCTCTACACCAAGACCAACAAAGCAGGTTGAGTGACTCTGCCAGTCTTAATTCGACCGCAGGTTTAACCCTTGTGTGAGAAGGGATTCCCAGGACAAAATGTAGCAATTGGATTTGAACTCTCCCTATCACAAGATACTACAGTGTGTTTTATTCTTTAGAGAGTGTGCCTTACAACCTATTCCAAAGAGATATCCTAGCTAATGTTGGTGAACATAATTTCTAGAAAACAAAAGTTACTAATAAATTTTAAATTACGCTGTATTTTAATGGTATTTGTTTACTCAAAAGGGAGATGGGAACGAAACTGATGAAGTTGTGACCTTGACCCAAGAGAATGCAATAAGATATGAATGTGCAATTTTTCAATTCAATGAACTCTAATTATAGTAGGGAGAAGGTATTTCTTTTGAATTACAAAAAGCTACGAATAACAATTTCTTAATTCCGAATGAATACAATTCCAAACAATCATGAACTACAAAATTTTCCAATTCTTCTCTTTAATCAATATTTCGAATGTAAAATTTTTCTTATGAAAGATTACTAAAAAGAACAAATGATTTCAGTTCTTCCTTTTCAAAACAAAATCAGATATGTGATGACGAAAGGAAAATGTAACCAAAGAAAATCAAGACATTCTCAACACAATTCCCAAATCAAATTCATAATATAGACAAAAATGGAAAAGACAAGAAAACCTTTTGTCATATGCAAGCAAAAAGTGTTTGTTAATCAACAAACAATCTGAAAAATAAAATGAATCCAAAACTTAATGAAAACCAAAAACCCTTTTTCAAACAAGCACCCAGATCAAGATCTGAGATTATATCCTTGTAACAATGATCACAAGAAAAAACTTGCAAAAATGCAAAGAAAGACTTTCAATCATTGAAAACCAATCAAGAGCAATCTTTAAACTTAGGAATCAATCAAACATGGGCATTAGAAGTTCACCCCAGGAACCTAAGGCAAAAATGGGAGGAAAAAAGACAAATTGACTCACTCCAAGAAAATCTACAGGAGTTGTCGCAGGCTGGGTATGGGACACAATGCGACGAGATAAGGTCATCGCATGCTACTAGGAGAGCACAGTGCGACGTCATCGCACTGAATTGATCAAGCAGGATGGGATGTATGCAGGTCGTTGCAGGTTGTCAATGAGACACAATGCAACGATCTCTGTAAATGAAGAAAAATTGGAAGAAAGACAAAAAATATAAATGAACTTCCAGACCTAGGGAGTCCAAATGGATGACCCATAGACTTTGAGAATGAAAATCATCAAAATAAGGCAGGCTAAAGGCAAATGGGAAGAAAAAAGTTAAAAGGAGGTTGTATCCCCAGTATGGTCTCCAATTTTGTTATGGGACTTAACGGTAAATGCAGACATAAACATATCTCCCTAGATCCACCTAGATCTAGAACAAAACATGAGAGAATATGATGCTTTCCCTAAGCTCTAACCATTGAGTTTACTACCTAACAAGAGATAGGCAACATATTATTTAAATGTCGCTTCCTCTTGCCATTTTCATCCTAGATCCGCTCTGGTGCTCCTGTGATATTGAATTTCCAAGGGAACACAAGCCAACCAAAGTGAAAGCAATATAATATACTCAACGAGAACCTATGTATGTGATCAAGGAATCATACAATAAAACAAGACAAGTTTTATGGGAAATAAACATATCACTGTATTATATTAAAGTGAAAGTGGAGATTACAACCAAAGCCTTGATGTCATAAGGTCCCCTCTCGATGACCCTTTGCTTCAACACACACACTTGCTCTAATCTTGAATGAAGAAGATCCACAATGACTTGATGAACTGAAATGAGGCTCTCAAGAATGATCCAATGCAGAACTCTCCATACAATCTTAGCCTATTTAATTTTCATTAACCTTACTTAACATTTTCCATGAGAAATCCCTCTTTACATAGGGGAAAGAGAGATGGTTTGAAGAGATGAGGATGATCCCACCAAATCAAAGAAGTGAGTAATATCCAAACCATTCAGACGCCACCTCATCTTCTAGAAGATGCCCTTGTAGAACTTTTCTGAAACTTGACCTTTTCTTAGTCTTTTGACATCATCGCACCCTGGCTATAGTGAATCCTGCAGAGATGTCGTAGCCTAGCTTTAGAGAAGGGGGTGATGATCAGGAATCGTCACACCCTGTGTATAGTGCATCTTGTGACGACCTTCTTTAATAGGGTTTTTGAGAAGAGAAAATCGACCACTTTCCTCATGAAGAAAGGCTCTTTTTGGGGACATGAATACATGTTGTCAATGGATCACTGGGGTGACCAAAACTATGTGTAACATGGGGTAAACCACAATATACAGAATGACATTAATAAATCAACTCCAATCCCAAGTATTCTATATAAATGAAATGCTAACAAGACAAGGTCAAGAGCCTACCTCGTCCGAACGTTCGATGAAGACCACCGTTGAGCACACAACTCAAAGATTTATACCTACAACTTGTCGTCAACAACCAATATATGCAAGCATATGGTGATAATATATAATCATAGTATATAGATTAACATAATCCACTAACTTACATGAAAAATACACCCATGGAATAATAATTCAAATATTTGCAAGATATCAATTGGACGAGAAAAGAGTATTTCTATTAAAATAATCAATAGAAGTATGTAGGTGAAAAACTGCTATAACGACACATTTTGGAACCAAGAAACTAAGTCCCTCCAGTTGGGCCTCCACTGTTGGAAGATTGATTGTTGTCATTGATGTCAACCCTAGTCATGGGTTTTGGACCGCAAGATTGATAAAGGTATTTGGACATGAAGGAAAATGCACATGCCTATACAACACCCATGAATGGATAGTATACATCATG